>JALPQD010000146.1:700501-820277 GCA_023101885.1 Typhlomys cinereus
TGTCCCTGTGAGGCTAGTAAAAGTAACATCACAGGAGAGTTGTGATGTCACAGTGAGGATATGAGGTCACTGTGGAAGATGTGATTGTCAGTGGCAATGGTGGATTTATATATGAGGCTATGATATTAACAGTGGTGAATCTATGATGTAGAAGGTTAGACTGTCGAGTCACAGTGAAGGGTGTGAGGACCAATGTGAGGCTATGCTGCCTGTGGGAAGATTGATGTGTATGCAGTGAGTTCAGTGATTTTTTTTTTTTTGTAACCCATCGAGGTCAGGTTTTCAATGTTTACGATATCAAGACTTGATGTCACTGTTGAGGCTGTCATGTCACTGGGAGCTGTGCATCTGTGGTAGGCGTGTTTTATAGTACAGCTAGATAGGATACCAGGGTGAGGCTGTGATGCCACCAGTGAAAATTATGATGTCGCCATGAGGCTGTGGTTTGTGGTATCTCTCGGTGAGCCTGTCAAATCAGTGGTGGGTTGTGATGTCACAGTGAGATGTGCATGGCACAGTGTGGCTGCGATTCACAGTGGAGTTTGTATGTCACAGTGGGTGGTGATTTTCAATAGTTACTTTGCTTTCACAGATGAGACTATGTCTTTGGTGAGGCTATATTTTCATGGTGATGGGATCTAATTTACAGTGGAGTTTATTGTGTCAACTTAAAACTTGGATTCCCAGTGAGGAGGATATGATGGTAGAGGTCAGGCTTATGTAACAGTGCTATTGCTTGATTGCACAATGATGGCTTCGGTGATGTCACAAATGAAGGTGAGGATGTCACTGGAAGTTGTGATGTCATGGGGGAAGTTATAGTTATGATGTTACAGTGAGGTTGTGATGTCAATAGCGGGACACTGTGGTATCACAGGGAGGCTGTTCATGTTTCAGTAAACCTGTGAGATCAGTGCTGAGGCTTGTGTGTCATAGTGAGGGCTATAGATAGGATGTCAGTGTGTCAGTGATGAGGGCGTGATGCCCATTGAGACGATGGATTCAGAATGAGCTGTGATATATAGTGAGTTTGTGATAAAAAATGAGGCATGTAAAGTTCAGAAATGTGCCTGTGGTGTCACAGTTGGGCAATGATTCAGAGAGAGCGGTTGATGACATAGTGAGACTATCATGATAATGAGGCAATAAACCTCAGCGGTGAGGCAGTAATTGTCACAGTGAGGCTGTGTTTTCACCAGTGATGAATGGACTAACGAGAGTCTGTGATGTCCAGGGGAGAGAGACTATGGACATGCAGAGGAGGTAGTGATTTCAGTGTTAGGCTGTGATATCAGAATAAGGGCTGATGTAAAGATGAAGGTTATGATGTCACAGTAAGGTCAATGCACTGTGATGCCACCATTAGGCTTTGAAGTCACAGTTGTGGTTGTGATGTCACCATGAGGCGGTGCTTTCACAATGAGGCTGGGATGTAACAGTTGCCACGGTGAGATCAGTGGTTAGGATGTGAATTGCCGAAGTTACCCTTATGTGGAGGGATGAGGCCAGAGGATGTCACATTGCGGATGTGATATAACTGGTGAGGCCTTTGTTATGCCCACAGTGAGTTATGAGGACACCATGGGTGTCACTGTGTTGAGTTTCAATAGCACGGTGAGACTATAATATCAGTGGTGGAGACTGTGCAGTCACACTGAGGATTGCTGTCAGAGAGGAGACTTGTGTCCTTGTGAGCCTGTCCTATCAGTAGTATGAGGCACTGTGATGTCACAATGGTCTGTGATGGCACAGTGAGGCTGTGTTGTCACCATTGTTGCCGTGATTCACAGTGAAGGCTGGAGATGTCATTGGAGAAGAAAAAAAGTATGACACAGTTAGGAGTGATTTCGATATGGTGAGGGCTCTGTAATATCAGAATTAGGCTTAGTGTGAGAGATGAGAGTATTGATGTCACAAGCTGAGGGCTGCATGTCATGGTGAGGCTCTGATTCTACTTTGAGGCTATTTGATGTTACTGTGTGGGCTGGGGGAACACATGAGCCCATGAGTCACAGAGAGATGGTGATGTCATGATGGAGGCGGAGGCGAGTGAGATGCGATGTCACTAGAAAGGCTGATGTCACAGTGGGGGGTTTATGATATCAATGGTGAAGTTGTGGTATAACATTGAGGCTGTGAGCCACAGTGAGGCTATGGTCAGAGGGGTGTGAATGTGATGTCACCAGAGGTGTATATGTCAGTTGCAAGGCTGATGTCATAATGGTTTATGAATCACAGGTAATAGTGTTGATTGGCACTATCAGGTGTAATGTCACAGTGAGACTGTGAGGACACAGTGTGTCTATGATGTTTCAGTGTGCTATGACGGAACAAATGATGTTGTGATATAATGGAGAGGTTTTGGATGGCACCCTGTGAAGCTGTGATGTTGGTGGTGCGGCGAGGATGATGTTACAAAGGCTTGTGATGTCAACTGGGAGGATTATGTGATGTCCAATAAAGCTTGATGTCAGGGGTTGAGAAGATATCTTAGTGAGTATTATCTGATGTCACAGTAAGGGTATGATGTCAATGGTGAAACCTATGATGTGACCGTGCACTGGTGTTGCTTGCGTGCGATGTTCAAAAGGCTGTGTTGGCCTGTTCTGGCAGTTATGTAAATGTACTGACTAAGTCTGTGTGATGTGAGGGCACAGAGTGAGGCGTGCTGTCACTGGTGAGGCTGTGATGCCCACACTTAGGACTAAGGATGTCAATATGAAGGGTTGTATACACTGTGTCCTGTCATGTCACAGTGAAGGGATATCACTATGGTGTTGTGATGTCCACAGGGTGGCTATGATGTCAGTGGGCAAGATGATGCCAAATCAAATGAGGCTCCGATGTAACAGGTGAGAATTGGATGTCAGGTTGGCAGGTTTGTGAAGTGAATGGAGGATGTGAGGTTGCAGTGAGGCTCTAATTGTCGGGTGATCTATGAGATGTCAGTGATCTGTGACGTCAGGGGGATGCTTTGATTTCACAGTTGAGGTTAGGATTTCAGTGGTGAGGCTGTGTAGTCACATTGCGGCTTTGATGTCAGAGAAGAACTGTGATGTCACCCTGAGGATGTGTGATGTTAATGTGAGGATGTGACTCACAATGAGGGTTGTGATATCAATGGTGTGAGTGCTGACCCATCACCAAATTGGTGAGATGTCAGTGGTTAGACTGTGATGTCAGAAAGTCAGTCTGAATCCATTGATGAGGCTCAGATTTACAGTGGGTTGATGTTATGGTGACGGATCTGATGCTACAGCATGGCTGTGGGTCATGTTGAGGCTGATATGTGACTGTCAGACAAAGTCAGCGTTGAGGCTTGTGGTCATATGAAGCTAGGCAGGTGTCATGGTCTCTTGTGCTAGATTTCAGACGTTGGTGCTGGGTCCTTATCAAACCATGCTGTTTTGACAAGGTCCAGCATGACAGAATATTGTTTCAAGGAAACAATTTCTGGAAAGGGACATTATGTTATTTGATATTATAAATAAAAGAAAAAGGAAAAACATTGGGGATAGCAGGCCTTGGTGATACTGCCTGCCTTAGTGTACGTCTGGTTCTGTAATAAAGATGCTGGCTGGGGATAGTGACATATTAACATGTAAATGGGCAAGTGCTAGGTCCTAGGGGGGTTTTCTCCCTTATGTAAGTTAAGTTTTGCTATGGGCAGGAAGATCCTCCACTGGAATTGATTCTTAAACCTCTTGTATGTTCTTACAGTTTTTGTGTTTTTCCTATAACTAGCTAGTTTACTAATCCCTCCCCCACACAGTGAGGGTCCTGAGTTTTCTTTGCTGTTTTTCCTATGGGTGTGGTGACATCCCCTGGCCTTTTAATCTGATTTTTTAAAGTATATAAACTCTGCAAAAAACTTCAATAAAGAGGTCAGATTCACTCAGCCCAGAGAGCTGTCTGACCGGTCCTCCATTGCCGAAGCCTTGCCCACCTTGCGAGGGGAGCCCTGGCTTTGAGGTTGCAGCTTGTACACAACATTTCTGGCTACCAAAACTGGGACACTCGACTAGGGTAAGTCTCTACTTTCTTCTTTTTTTTGCTTAAGTCTTTCAGGCAAGTTTAGGATCACAACAGGGTGGAGAAAGAAGACCCCCAGACCAAGGGGAGCCAGATAAGAAGACAGGTAAGGATAGGATTCTGTCAAGTACAGAAACCTTCGATGAGATGGAGCTGAGTGAGACGATGGGTAAGAAACATGGGACATACTGAGTCTAAAGAAGTGACTCTTTGTGGTAACTAAAGCATTGATAAATGCATGAGGGTGGTTAATGTCTCTACTGAGCAGTTAAGAAATTTTTTTTTATTTTGTACAAACATATTGTCTTGGTTTTCCAGAGAAAGGAACCTTGGATCTGAAACTGGAAAAGAGAGGGAAAGAGATAAAAAAAATATTTCATGTTCATATGGCAATGGATAAAAATTATGTGAAAGCTTAATTAGAATCAACATGTAATAACAATAAGTTGAGGAGGCAAAGTGGACAATGATGTTCCTGTCTCCCTCTGAGGAGACGGGTTTAGAGAAAGAAGTGACAATGAGATCTTGAAAAACTCCCTCTGAGAAGACTGCTTTAGTGAACGAAGCTGACAGTTGATTGTCGGGTCTTCCTCTGAAGGAATGATTTAGGTATTAAAGAAGCAGTGATGTCATGTCTCCATCTGAGGAGGAACTGATTCGAGGAAGAAGCAGCACCTCACCATAGTGAGGATGAGGCATATTCTAAAGGTTCAATGCATTTCCCCCTGAGAGTTCAAGGAAGACTCTAACAGAGGAAAAGGCTTCTTGGAGCAGTTACAACAGGCTAGAAGAATGGGAAGTGAAGAATCCCACATTGGATTCACATCTAGAAGCTACAGAAATAGTTATAAGCAATGGCCTGAGAATATTAAATTACAATGTGCAGACTTTATAAGACAGGCAGACAACAAGGAATCTATGAAGAGATTACATCAAAGTATGTTGGCTTCCAACTAGCTTATATGCAGGGGTACAAATGTTAAAATGGGCAGGGTATAGCACAAATAAAAAGTTTTCTGCCTTCTGTAAATCTCTCTCTTCCTTTTTCCATTATGGGGAGAAGTGTTTTATCTCAATGGAAATGGCTTCCTGATCCTGTAGAATCAAAACAAAAATTTTTATGGGGCCACTGTTACTTATTTTGCTGCTAAGATATTATGGAAACCAAAGATTTCCTAATCAAAAGATCTTAGTTTATGAAAAACATTTAAAAATTAGAGATGAGATTAAGCGACAAAGAAGCCTTTTGATATAAAATGTCCTACCAGAACCACGGCAATCTGAAGTCATAAGAGGGTTTTGTGGTTCTCCGATCAGCAGGCTCAGCTTGTGGATTCTCAAACATTTATTCTACCAAATGGAAAATATCGACAGTCTCCCTGACAAGACGGACAGCTCTCAGTCTACAGGAAAAGGAATTGACATTGATACAGAACAAGTCAAAGAGCCATATCCTTGACTGAAGAAGCCAGAAGTGTTTCCTGTTCGGATGGACTCCTGACTCCTGTTGGACGAAATCTGAGAGTTTTTCACAAAAACTGACTTTAAAAGTTAACTGTTTAACACCTATATGCTAAGATTTTATTTCACGGGGCTGGAGAGGGGGCTCAGGTTTTGCCTTGAAGGCAGAAGGTCCTGAGTTTGGATCCTGATAGACGCTGGGTGGAAGCAGGGGCAGCCTGCGTTTCTGGTCAGGGCAGCGCTCGTGGAATCCCGGGCAGAGTAAACAAGGAGGAGGTGGGAGGCGTCCCATGGTGGTTCCCAATCATCGTGTTTTCTACACACAGACAACATACATACACACCGCAAATGGATATAATAATTAAAAAAAATTTTAAAAAAAAAGTAATTTATTTTATATTTTAAAATTCACTAGTGTGTACTCACCACAAAGTTTTGCTTTTGGTTCCTAAAAGTACCAATTGTTGTGCCTTTTCTGCTAAATTTATACCACAATGTATCTTATCTTTAATGGCTAATTTTATTTCTCACAAATTTAAACACTAAGATAAATGTATATTTGGGACAAAAATTCAGACTCATTTAAACACAGGAATAGTTGGTGGCTGATCATTAGTGCCTAGTAAGTTTTCCAATACCTATCAAAACTAGTCTGTTAGACATATTAAGACTACCTCTATATTTTAAGTTTATAACAATTGTGGACACTACTACAATTGTACTCTTTAAGAGACATTCAACAACCATTTTACCACTTAAGGCCTCTAAACATTTAGTAAATAATCGTAATTTTTAATTGTTTTCTTCAACCGGTTCACTGTGTTGGTTCATCTTGGTTATGACAAGCTTATCATAATCATTGCAATAATTCTTTTCAAGTCATCATCAGATTAATCTTCCTCTGTTTGCAATCAGCCTGCATGGTTGCTGATTAAATGACCATCAAATAGCTTAAGGTGAAAAGGGGTTTATGATCTTACAATTTATGGCTACAGTTTTTAGTGCAGCTTGATGAGAAGAGGCATGCCATCCAACCACTAGGGCCGAGAGAGAACTGGCCACACATCCTGATCCTGTAAGAATCAAACAAAAAGTTGCATTACCAACCCTGGCTGCACAGAGATGGACAATCCTTACTTGCCAGACCAAGCATGTCTGGCACAAACTCTCCCAGGTTCTTGATTTATCCAGACCTAATCCCACCCACCATGGGCTAGGGGTACTTCCCAGCAGCTAGACACTCTCTTTCAGGTTTGCTCTGGACTTAACTCACCATCAACCTCTACAAATGTGGCATGAGAAATCAAACCCTTCAAAATCAAGTTGACACCTGTGCTTAACTATGACCCCTACCCCTTGTCAACTGACCAAAAACCGTAGAAATTTTAACTGTAAACCTTCCTGTACTACGATGTAAAAAACTATAAATACATTTTGTGGACAAATTTCAAATTGTTCTCATTAAAACTTCAGTTCCAACATTTTAAAAGTCAGTTTTTAAAACTAAAAGGGTAATAAATGGCGGGCTGGCAGAGGTGCTCAGGAGTTAAGCCTCGCCTGCAGGCGGAGGTTTGACGTTGGATCCCAGATCCCACGTATAGACGCAGGCGGAGGGAAGCGGGGTGGCTGCGTTAGGTCCTGGTTAGGCGGAGCCTGTGATTCCTGGGGCAGAAGGAGGTGGAGGCGTTCCATGGTGGTTCGCGAATTAGTTCCGTGGTTCTACACAGGACACACACATACAGCACACCACACGAGCAATACACATACATATGTAAACAGTTGCAATAAATAAAATAATAAAAAAATTTTGAAAAAAGGGTAATTAAAATGAGAATAAGTTAAATACTTAAAACAAATATAAAACCATTAAAACAGAAGGATATTGATGCAATAAGATAACATTAAAATAAGATCAAGTCCGCAAATTACTACATCCGTACTTCAATTGGCCATTCTTCGTTGTTCATCATGTAACACGGTGGCTCAAAGAGTTCAGGAATTCCCTCCAGGCGAGTTTGCAGATCAAAGTTGTAAAAGTATAGTTTTCTTTAGTACTCAGCATACATCCACGGTTTCTGGCCTCCAATACTCGGTTTGCCTCTCGCAACTATAAGCTTCACTTCTCTTGCAGGACTCGATGCCTGCCACTAAGTGCCAAGCTTTTAATGCTTCCTGAACCCCTCAAATTGCTCACCAAAACCAGTACTACCTGGGGAATCTGCCAGACTTGAGTGAAGTTGAAAAGTAAGTAGATTAGTTCACATGAGCAACAGTATATTAAATTTTATGGCTAATGCTGGAAAAACCTCTGTAGGCAACCTAAAATCCAAAGGGCAAGATAAAGGCTTTAACTTTGGCTTTCAACCCATGAGAAAATTTGGTTTTAAAACCATGAAATTGTCATATGGTGGTTTCATGGCTCCACATACCAGTGCAAGTCAGAGGTTCCTTCACTGATACTCATTTCTCCAAACAGCAGCAGAATATTCTGTTTGCCTGCCCTTTGAACACATCCAAAACCTTTGGGGATGCCAATCTAGCCTTCTTTGTCAAGCCAAACCAGCCATCATCTTTAAATTCAGCTTTACCAAAATCTTTGTCACTCCATCACAAATTGAACTGAAACAATCCCTATCAGCAATTGGCCCATAAAACTCTGAGAATGGAGTATTTGTAAATCACAAAGCAAAAAATTCTCAAAGTATTTACAACTTTGTCCCAGCAAAAACCATTCAAAAGGCACCCAAAGTCAATATATAGTCATATTTATCAGCAACACCCCAACTTCCTGGCGTACCAAATTCTGGGGTAGTCAGTGCATGGTTATGATAAATTACCCATCAAAATGGCTCTTAAGGGGGGAACAATCTCTTATGATTTCTGGTTACATTCTTACTCCCCTTGATGAGAGAGCATGCAACCAACACAGGGTGAGCGGAACTGGCACACCATCACTGCCTAATGGCTGAAGATGGCCAATTTCCTTACTGCCAAACTAGCATGTCTGGCAAGTATACAACAATGCCAACTCTCTCCCAGCTCTTTGTAATTTATCCAGGGCCTACTCCCACCCACCATGGGTGGGTCGTCACCAGCAGATAGACAATCCCTTTAGGTTTACTCTGGGCTTAACTCAACCATCAACTCTCTTACAACGTGCCCAGAGCTCAAACCCTATACAGTCAAGTGGACACCTGTGCTTAACCTATGGGACTATATTAAAAAAATCCAAAGAGAGTGAAAGAATTAATGTAGAAAAAAGAAATTTCCCATTGCTGGCAAGCAAGAATGTGATGGGCTCGTCTCAAAATCACATTACCTCATTCCAACTCAAGCATTCCCAAAAAAAGGCAAAGGACGTGTGTGTCAGGCCAGATACCTGGACTATCCCACCCTGGGAATTCCAAGGAAAACACTCATCCCCAGGTTTCCGGGGTAAAGCCTGGAGTAAATGAGGCTATGCTTTCGCCACCGAACCACGACCCAATTCCCTTTGAGCCTAACCTTTCACTGATGAGCTTAAAAAGTTAAGTGTATAAGCCAATTATTTGGTTGACCACCTCACCACACAACACTCTCCGTACAAAAAACTGTATAAAAAGTCTGTGCCAGTGTGCTCAGGGTCGCCTCCTTCATTCCCGTATGGCGAGGCCCAGCGCGCTGGCCAATGAAAACCTCTTGCTGTTTGCATCGATCTTGTTGTCAGCGTTGGTTCCGAGTTCGGGTAACCTCCCAAATGGGCGGTTGGTTCAGTCCCAAACAGGCGGAAATGAGCTGATCCATATTCAACCATGTGGCTGTGACAAGGTCCAAAAATGGCAGAATATTGTTTCAAGGAAAAAATTCTGGTAAAGGCACATGACAATTATTGATTATAAATAAGAGAAATAAGGAAAGAAAGGGTTAGTATGCCTCAGTGTTACTGTCTGTTAGTATTACTGTCTTGTTTATGCTTAAAGACTGCTGGGGCTGGGGAGTGATACATTAAACATCTAATGGGCAATTGCTGGATCTTAGGGGCTACTCCCTATGTAAATTAAGTTTTCCTCTGGCAGAAGGATTCCTTCCTCTGGAATTTAAGTTACTCTGTATGTGTTACATATCTTTTTGTTTGTTATTGTTGTTTTCTCAAGACTAGCTGTTTACAGTCACCTCCCCACACATTTGATGTTTATAAAGAACCAGGGAAAAATCTTACTTTGAAACATTTTCATTGTAACTTTTGCTTCAGCAAACTGAGTGTAATGCCCATATTAATCAACCTAGAGACATCAGTTCGGTAACAACAACGAAAATATATGTCACTCTGCTTCCTTTATACCAGGATAGAATTACATTTTTAAATAATCCTGTAAAGGATGTGGTTCCTGGTTTTCTTTGATTGTTTTCCCTATGAATGTGGGGGAACACATACCCCTGGAATTTACCTCTGGATTTTTCTAAAGCTTATTAAACTTTGCCTAAATACTTCAAACAAGAGTTCAGATTCCATTAGACTTAGAGAGTGTCTGCTGTCCTTCCAATTTTTGCCGAAGCCTTGCCCACTTGTCAAGTGGAGCCCTGAATTCGAGTGCGCTTGGACTGAAACAGTTATAGCCTGTTTATATTGCAGTGAGTTATGACATTTAGAGGTGATCTTTGATTTCACGTGAGGTTAGTATGTAGTGGTGGGCTGGTGCAGTCACACTGAGCTGTGATGTCAGAGGAGAGGCTGTGATGTTACTGACTTGTGAATGCCTGTGATTTTACATGATGTTGTGATATCTCTCATGAGGCTATGATATCATGTGGTGATAGACATCACAGTTCAGCTGAAGATTCAATGGTTAGGGTTGTGAAGGCTAAAGCTGAAGCATTATGGTCTTGATGAGGCTAAATTGTGCACAGTGAATCTGGGATGTCACTGTTTAAGCTCTAATGCCACAGCCATGGTTGTGGTGTCTCACAATGTTGAGGCGTCATATGACTGTGAGTCCTGAATGTCACGTGATGAGGCTGTGGTTCATAACAGTAGCAGGATGTTCGTGGTGTCACTGAGCTAGATTCAGAAGTTAAGCCTATTAGTCTCAATGAGGTATGTGATGTCAGAGGGTGAGGCTATGATTATCACAGAGAGGTTGTGAGTCACAATGATGATTTTGAGGTCACGTGGAAAGTAGGAGTCTGTCTAAGGCTGTATTTCATCATGAGTCTATGTTTGTAACATTCTTGTGAGTAACAATGGAGCTGTTGAGGTCCACTGTGAGGCTGTGTGATATCGGGGAAGATTGACATCCTTGGTGAGGCAGTGATGTAACATGTGAGGCTGTGGTGTCACTGATTAAGATTGTCAAAGCAGGAAAATGTCACTCGCTGGGCTGTCAACATCACTGTGAGTCTGTGCTATGGGTGGTGAGGCGTGGTCATGGTAAGTCTATGTTCGAACCATTGGTAGGCGGTTGATTTCACAGTGTTGTGAGTGTCATCACCGAGGATTGTGATATCACAGGATGATGCTGTGATCTCACATTGCATTTCTGAGGCTGATGTGAGAGAATAGAGGATGAGATGTACCCATTGTGATGTGAATACCTGGTGAGGCGTTTTGTAATGCATCAGGAGGTTTGGACAAACAATGAGGCTGTGGTCTCACTGATAAGGTTGTAATATACCACGTGATTCCTGTACAATCAATAGTGAGGTTTTGTGATTCAGAGTGACGGCTTGTGTTTAGCACAGTGTGGCTGAGGATGTGATTTCAAGTGGTTATGTTTGATAGCAGAATGGGCTGATTGTGAGTGATGAGGACATGGCCAAGAGTGAGACTCACATGTCACTCTGAGACTTTGATGTCACCATGTGGATTTGGTGTTATCGTGACTGTAATGTGACAAAAAGTTGGTGCTAATCATGGGAGACTGTTAAGTCAGTGGCAAGAGTGATGTCAGGAGTGATGGCTTGATTTCAGTGTGGTTGTGATGTCACAGTGATGCTGTGATGTCACTGTAAGGTTGTATGCACAGTGAGTACTGTGAGGACAAAATGTGGTTAGACATCAACAGTGCAGGCTCTGGGACACAGGTAATTAATGTGATGTCACGGAGAGGTTTGGTGACACAGTGAGGCTGTGATGTTAGCTGTGACGAGCTGAGGTCAATCATGAGGCTGTGATATTCCTGGTGAAGCTGTGTTCTCAATAAGGACGGATTCAGTGGGTGAGAAAACATGTCATAGTGAGTAGAGGTTTTGTTGTTACTGTCTGTTTTGGTGTGTAACCAATGACCCTGTTATGTCATAGGGAGTGGTTAATAAGTCACGGTGGGGGTGTGGGTCCCAGTGGAGACTGCATGATGTCAGCTGGTAAGCGTGATATCACAATGAGGATGTGATGTTGTAATATTTGAGCCGTGGTGCCAGTGGTTAGGCTGGAGGATTCGCTGTGGAGATTGTAATGCCATTTGAGTATTTAACTGTCAAACATGTGGCTCTAGTGTACAGTGAGCATAATGTACACGGGAGTTGGGTGATGTCTGGTGGAGCCTGAGAATACAGTGAGACTGTTATGTCAGTTGTCAAAGCTGATGTCACAGTAAGGGCTATTATGTCTAGTGGTGATGCTGTGATGTCACCGTTGACGGCTGGTGATTGTCACAGTGAGAATATTATATCAGCAGGAGTGTATGTAATCGTCACCAGGAGCTATTATGATCAGTGGCAACGGCTGAGGTCACGGTTTGTTTGTGATGTCAAGTGAGGTGTGATGGCACCGTCCATGTTTGCAATGTGCACAGTGAGGCTGTGAGGACACAGTGAGGTGTATGATGTCACCATGAGGCTGTTTGTTCACTGGTGAGGCTGTATAATATCCTGGTGAGCCTGTCATATCAGAGTGGCGAGGCTGTGATGGTCACAATATAAGCTGAGACATCAAGGGTGATGCTTGCATTTCACGGGAAGTTAGGATTCGTAGTGAGGCTTGGAGTCACACTGAGGCTAATGAGTGTCGAGGAGAAGCGGTGTGATGTCACTGTAAGCCTGTCATATAAGTGTGAGGCTGTGTTTTACATGAGGTTGTGCTGGCACAGTGTGGCTGTGATGTCACAGTGAGGTTGAGATCTCACGCGAGGCTGTGATATCAGTCATGATAGGAGTATGTACATCTCTGTTTGGCCTGAGATTTCAGTCATTAGGCTGTTGAGGCAGAGTCAGTCTGTGTCAGTGAGAGGCTGGGATGTAACTGGTGAGGCTGTGATGCAAAGCGAGCTGTGGTGTCACTGTTGAGGGGCTGTCATGTGACAGTGGAGTCTGAGATATCCGTGATGAGGACTGTGGTGTTCATAGGCTAGGCAGGATTCCATCGTGTCACTGATGGCTATGATTCAGAGGTTAGCCTGTTATAATCACAGTGAAGCTATTTGTCAAAGTGGGGCGTGATATCACAGGAAAGGTGGGCACGCCGTGAGGTTTTGATGTCACACTGAAGCTCTGTGATTTCACTGTAAGTTTTATACATCATCGTGGGCTGTCATTTCACCATGAGGTGGATAATCACTGCTGGAATCTGTGTGTCACAGGTGAGGTTGTGAATTGTCATTAGCAAGACCTGTTGTCACAATGAGGCTATGATGTAACAAGTGAGCTGTGATGTCATTGGGCAGGCTGTTGAAGTCTCTTGAACTGATGATGTTGTGTAAATCCAATAGAGCGGCGTAGTGTCACGTTGGGACTTTCAGTGATTGTTAGCCCCTGAGATGTTATGAGGAGGACGGTGGTGTATAGTGAGGCAGGTTGGATTGTCATGTGTTCCCTGATGCTATGATGACAGAGGTGAGCCTGTTTTATGCATATGAGGACTTATGTCGATTCAGAATGTGAGGCTGTGATTGTCAAGTGGAGGCTGTGATGTCAAAAATGGGGTCAATAAATGCCACAGTGAGGTTGTGATGACAGCATACAGGCTGTGGCAATCAGATAGAGTTGTAGATGTTACTGGAGGCTTTGAGTTCCATCATGTAGTAAGATCGATGTCAGTGGCAAAGCTGATTTCACCATGAGGCTATGATGTAACAAGTGCAGTCTGTGAATTAACATGTCGACTCATGTACACAGTGAATCTGTGATATAACAGGTTAGACTATGATGTACAGTGGCAGCAGTGATTTCAGTTGTTAGGCTGTGATTTCAGAAGTGAGTACTATGTGAGAGAGTGATCTGAATTCACATTGATAATGAGATATAATTCAGAGGATGGTGATGCCACAAGTGTGTTGATGTTGTTTGCAGTACCGCCTGATGGTTGCTGAATAAATACAGAAACAAACAGCTAAGGGAACAAGGAGTTTACTTTCTTACGTAGTACTGGTTACAGTTCATAGTCCAGCTTGAGGAGGAGACGAGAGCACACGCCAACCCAGGGCGAGGGAACTGAGCCACCAATAATGGCTGAGAGATGGACATCCTATCTTGGCCGACCAGCATGTCTGGCCAAGTATAAACGGAAGATGCAACCCTCTCAAACCAGTGCTCTCTCTATTATCAGATCCAGGGCCCTAATCCCACCCCACTGGGCTGGGTCTTCTCCCAGGAGCTCAGACAATCTCCTTCAGGTTTGCTACTGGGCTTACTCACCATCAACTCCCTACAACTTGCCCAGAGCTCAAACCCTCAAGAGTCAAGTTGACACCTGTGCTTACTATGACTCTCCACCCCTTGTCAACTTGTCACCAAAAAACAATAGCTCACTTTTAACTGAGACCTTCTGTCCCCACAGCTGTTAAAATTAAATACATTCCATGGGACAAATTAAAATGTGCCCTCATTAAACTTCAGTTCATATCTTTAAAAGTTCAAAAGTTCATCTCGATACAATTAAATACTTAAAACAGATAAAAACATTAAAACAGAAGGTTCTTAAAACAATAAGAAAACATTAAAAAAATCAAAGTCCAGCAATCACCGCATCCGTACTTCGTGTCACTTCTGCTGCTCATCACGTAGTCAAGGCGCCAAAGATTCGGGCATTCCCAGTCCCCGTTTGAGCTTAATGTTTGTACAGCGAGTTCTCTGAACCCAGGTGAATATCCACTCATCGCAGTTGTCCTCAGCAGCAGTCTCCACATTGTTCTGCGGCATCTCACAACAAACTCCTGGTTTCCTCCTCTGAGCTTTAAAGCTTTCACCATCTCTTGGCCAGGAACCTATTCCTCTCACTCGTGTGCAAGCTTTGCTGCTTTCACATGAACTCACCCCTCAGTAATTACATGAAAACACCGTAATCACCTGAGGGACCGCTGCCAGAATTCCGAAGCGAGGAATTGAAACGCAGCCTAGTCCACTGGAGTCCACCGCCTGCACCAACTGTTAAACGTGCGGACGCTGGAACAGCCTCTCTTCTAGGCAACAAACACAACTGCAAAGGGCAAGAAACAGCTTATTGGCGTTCGCCCCTGAAAGGAACTGGCTCCAAACCATGAACATTGCATACGGTGGTTGTTCCATGTCCTCCACCATCTCATGCAAGTCATTAGGTTTCCTTCACTGATACTCTTGTCCACAGCACAGATTCTGCTGCCTGCCTTTGCACAATCCAAACCTTCCAGGTCCAACACACTCTCTCCAATCAAAGCACAACCAGTCCATCTCGTCTCTCCCATTCAACTTTACCAAAGTCCTGTTCCCTCCTCAGAAAACTGGGCCCAAACACAATGTTCCTCTCAGCAATTGGCCCACTAAACTCTGAAAAGAACGGTATTTGTAAATCCACAAAGTGAAAATTCTCAGCATTTTCAACTTGTCGGTCCAGCGAACCGTTCAAAGAATACAACATGCCACCAGAGTCAATTTAACAACACCCCCCTTCCTGGGTACCAAATTCGTTGCAGTCCGCCTGCATGGTTGCTGATACATGACCAGAACACAGCTTAATGGAACAGGAGAGTTTTACTTTTACGATAGTGCTGGTTACGTTCATCGTCCAGCTTTGACGGGAGAAGCACACGCCAACACACGGGCCGAGGGAACTGGCCACCATAATGGCTTAGAGATGGACAATCCATTACTTGCCAGACAGCATGTCTGGCCAAGTACTACGGAGGATGCCAACCCTCTCAATCAGCTCTCCTGATTTAATCCACGGGCCTATCCCACCCACCATGGGCTGGGTCTTTCCCCAGGAGCTAGAACAAGTCCTCCTTCAGATGTTTGCTCTGGGCTTTAATTAACTCAACCATCAACTCTCTACAACTGTGCCCAGAGCTCAAACCCTCAAGCGTCAAGTTTGACACCTGTGCTTAACCTATAACAGATGTTAATCATAGTTGTGATGTCATTGGGTTGAGGCTGTGATATCCATGGTGACACCTGTGCTATCAGTGTGTGTGATGTGTGTTGTGATATCCAGTAGTTGTGATTTACTGGTGACTTGATTTCACAAGGAGACTATGTCATTGGTGAGACTTATTGTCACTGGTGAGGCTTCTAAGTCCAGTGAGTTTATTGTGTCAACCTGAGACCTGTTGCTATCAACAATGAGGACTAATTAATGGTCAGGAGGTCAAAGCCCATATATCACAGTGTGCTTTGAGGGCACGATATGGCTGTGATGTCCCATGAGGCTGTGATTCACAATGAGGCTGTGATGTCACTGTGCGGTTGTGATGTCACTGTGAGTATCACAGTGAGGATTGTGATGTCAATAGCGACACTGTGGTTGTCACACGGGAGCGTCATGATTCAGTGAACCGTGGGTCAGTGGTGAGGAGGCTATTTGGTGCACATAGGTTTTGTCGGCTAGTAGGATATCATTGTGATGAGGGCTGTGTGTGTCGCATGAGGGTATGACTTCAAACGTGAGATGTTGTGTTCATAGGGAGGTTTGATGAAACACGTGAGGCTATAAGAGGGAATAGATATAATGTTATAGTGTGGCTGGAGTCCGAGCCTGTACGTACTAGGCTTAAGGTAAAAAGTGAGGCTGTGATATCACGTGAGGCGGTGATGTCACCGTGGAGTTGTTGAGGTCAGGGTTAGGCTGTGTTCAAAGTGAGACCTGATAACAGATAAACGGAGATGTCACAATGATGAGTGAGATAATGGGTGGGCTGTGAGGCCACTGAGTATGTGATCCCATGTGTCCGTCAATACCCTGGGTGTATGTGTGAATGTAAAAGTTGTAATATAACAGTGAGCCTGTTGAAATCAGTTGGTGAGCAAGCTGCATGACACAGGTGTGGTTGTTGTTGACACAGTGTTGGCTGTGATGTCCAGCTAGTTGTTGATGTCAGTGATGGTTGTGGGAATCACGTAAGGTTGTGACGTCTATACTTACACACCTGCATAATCAGCTCACTGTTACATCACAGTCTGTGCCATGTACAACACAAGATTACTGTACATTATAGCTCATGTTGCATCAGTCTCACCAGTGATATCACAGCCTCACTGGAACATCACAGCCTTCATCATTGACAGCATCAACTACGTCAAACTGTTAACATCCGTGTCACCCACTGACATTAGTTAAGAATGCTTGAAAAACATCACACATTTCCCACACAAGTGACAACCAACATATCCTCACCACTGATTCCTCACAGGCTCACTAAACATGACAGCCATCCTGTGATACAACATTGTCGCTATTTTGGAACATCCAACACTCATCATAACATCATAATTCCCGCCCCCCGTGATATCAAACCTCATGTGACAATCATAGCAAACACAGATGCATTAATGAAAGCATAACCAGTGATATCAAGCTTCACCTTTTAACAAAAAGAACACACAAATTTAAAACAACTAACATTCAAACCTCACGGACATCACAGACCTACACAACAGGCCTCACAATGCGGACATATCATCCATCAGTGACATCAATACACAGTGACATCAACGACTCACCGTTACAATCACTGTCTCCATTGTGAATCGGGTCTTCCCACAAATATCACAGTTCTCACGTAAAACTCACCAAGCATGTAAATCTCACGTCAGTTTTCATTCTGAACACAGTCTAACCAACTGACTTCACAAACTGGCACTGTGACATCACAGCCCTACAAGGTAACCTCACAGACTCTCACACATCCAACACAATCACGCACTGAACCATAGAATCACTGTGACATCACCTTTGCCATGACCCACAGTCCACTCTGACTTACAGCTTCCACCCATGAACATTCAACCCTGTGTGACACAAGTCAGGTGCACTACCAAACCAACAGTGGAATAACAGCCTTAATGTGATGCTTACAGCACTCAACTCCGAAGTTATAGTCTCCTCGCTGTGACACAACAGTTTCACTACTACATATCATAGGTACCTCTGTAAATATTGCCACACCTATGACATCACAGCAACAATCTGATGTTATAACCTCACGGTTTCATTACAGCCCTCAATGACATCACAGGCTCACTCTGAAATTATGACCCTCCAATGGGGTCATCCAACCCTCTCATCATTGATATCCTACCTAGACTCACATGGCAGCAACGGCCACCACTGACCTTAACAGCCCTCACTGAACATGACAAGCCTCTCTCTGACACCACAGTGTTGCTATTGGGAAATTGTAACCTCCTCCCCGAGACATCACCCTTCCACAGTGAACATCACACCCTCACAGTGACATCACGGCATCATGGTTACTCTACACGCACTCAAATGGTGACAACACAGATCATCACTGACATCATAGTCCTCACTGTGACATCAATCTTTGCCATGACAGGTCCCCCTCACTTGGACACTCCCATCCATCGCAATCCATCCACCACATCATCAAAAAATACAATCCATCCAAATCAACACGACCAACTATTAATCTTAACAATCCAACCGCAAACCATCATCACACCAACATTTCCCTTTCCGTAATTCATCAACCAGCCCGTAATCAGCCAACGCATACCACAGCACACAGTGACATAAATCCCTCAATTGTGCATCCACAGGCCTCAAAAAAAAGCCAAAACTCACTTGGTCATCGATATTAGTCTTAGAACAATCACAGCTTTCTAGTGAAAATCACCGTCTCACTGTGGCATTATAGCCTCATTCTGCTACATCACGCCTCACCAGTGACAGCAAAGCCTCCCTGTAATATCAAGATATCACCATGGAACACTGACATCACATGCACACCAGTTGATAACACAGCCTTTGACCATCACATCAGCCTCACCATTGTCCTGTCCTGTATAGGTTCTACACTGACTCAAAAGCCTTAGCAGTGCATCATAGTATTCACTAGGACATCTGTCTCAACCACGTTATTCAGACGTCCTTGGGATCACATCTTCTCACAGTGATATCAACAACACACTCCATCAGACTCATGACGCATAGAACATCCTCTACTGTGACTGCATAGGCAATTGTCCTCATAGCCTCCCTGAATATTTACAAACTTGACGGTGACATCATCCTTACTGTGCACATCACCAACCTGTGACATCATCACTTGCCTCTACATACAAGCCTACCCGGGCATCACATACACACCGCTGACATAGCCCCTCACTGTGAATTCTCCTGCCCTCAATTGGACACACAGCATCAAGTAATGGCACATCATAGGCCTCTATGTGACATTCAAGCTCAGTTAAAATCAAATAACTCACGTGAGTATTAGAGTCTCCCAGTGATAACACAGGATCCGCAATTACATAGTCTCTTGTGAAAGCACAACCGTCACTACTGCATCACAAACATCACTGTGCCTATCACCCAACCTCACTGGACATCACAACCATTGTACCAACATCCTCACTGTGACATCTCACGGTCCTCACCACTGATAGCACTGCTCTCACCGTGATATTACAGCCTACAGTGACACCACAACGTTCATTGTGACATCATAAAATCACAGTGGCATCACAGCCTCAGAGAGTTTATCCACATATCAATGCACATATTAGCCTCATCTTCTCACATCAGTCTCACTTCCGAAATGTTCCAGCTACACTCTACGACTTCACAGGTGCAACTTGGACCATCACAGTCCTCATGGTGACATCACGCCACACTGTGACCACAGAGCCTCCCACTGGTATCCTAGATTAGCCTTACTAGAAACACCATAAACGCACACAAGATAGCACAGGTTCATTGACAATCAGCATACACCATTGACCTCATAGTCTTGACATCATAAATAGTGACAACCACTCCATCTCAATATGTTACATCGCGCCTCATTGTGACAATCAATCTTCCAAACGAAATCCCACAAGCCTCACAGAGACCCTACGTCTAGCCTCTTTTTAAATTTTTTTATATTATTGAGTAATTGTTGTGCATGTGTGTGTGTGTGTGTAGAACACGGAGAATTCAGGAACCACCCATTGATGCACCTCCACCTCCTCCTTGTTGTACTTGCCCCAGGATATACAGACTCTGCCCGCATCAGGGTCAGAAACGCAGCTGCCTCCGCTTCCACCCTGGAGTCTATATATGGTGGTCTAGATCCAAACTGCGGACTGGTCCGCTGCAGGCAGAGGCTTAAACCCAGGAGACCACCGCTTCGCCCAGCCCACAACTAACTCTTACCATCATAGAACTACACTGTTACATCATGAGTCTCAAGTGAAATCTTCGACAGTGACATCACAATCTCTCTGGTGATGTCATGAGCTATAGCGACATCACAGCTTAACTGTGATATCACAGTTCACACTGTGGCATTTATCGCCTCATTTGTAACAATCACAGCCTCACTGTAAATAACAGGATTTACCCTCTGAAACTTTGTATCAGTGAACACGGACAGAAATCCTGCCTTAGCTGGGCTCTAAACACCAAGACTTCATTAACTACATCTCAGTCGCTCATTGTCACCTTACAGCCTCAAACTGGTGACAACACAGCCTTGCTTGGCCATCATGGGACACCCCACACCAGTAGTACATTTCAGCCTCCCTGTAAATCTCAGCCCATCACTGTCATCAGCTCTCTTACTTTCTTACATCACCGCTTAACCACAAAAACATCTCAGCCAAAACTGTGATGCTTAGTTATTCATCATTTTTAAGTTCAGGCCGGTAACGTGGACAGATACTAGCGTAAGACACATCAAAGCCCCACAGAGACATCACATACAGCCTCTATCCTGTGCACACAACAGAGCCTCAGTGCTGGACGCACAGCCCCACCTATGGATGTTTATGCCTGTGTATCAGGTCCACAATAGGACATCACGGCTCACCCTTGAATTCATTACCAACCTTGACATCACAGCATCAATTTGAGTATTATAGCCTCCTTCTTATTGCATCACAGCCTTACTATGGACATCAACAGGCTCAACCTATTAAGTCATAGACTCACTGTCAACTACGAATCCTACCTAGTCTCACTAATGGCACTATAAGCTTTCACCACTGACCCTCATTGCCTCACTGAAATATGACAGCCTCTCTGTGACACCATTTGTGTTCTCTATTACATCAACACCTCACGATGACTCAAAAGCCTCATTGAAAAATCACAGCCATACCATGCCATCAAAGCCTATGTTGTGACATTAACTTCACCTCTGACATTATAGCTTCACTGTGACATCACAGTGCCCCAGTCTGACACCAATAACTCACTGTGACAATACAGCCCTCACCAGTATATACAGCCTCACACCAATCACAATAGTCTCCCTGTGATAGCACAGGAACTGATAGACATCACAACCTCACTGTGACAATCACAGCCAACACTATGCCACAGAGCTTTCACGGTGACCTACAACAGCTTCACCACCTGATGACGCTCACAAGTGAGTCACAGCCTCTCTTCTGGACATCACACTCCTCGTGGCGTGCACAGCCTCAAAAACTAACATCAAAACCCTCACTGTGACTTCACAGAACACATTGTGGCCTAACATTAGCCCTCATGTGACAACACAAACTCAACCATGTAGACATGCTCACCCAGAGATGACAGGCCTCACCATGAAACCATAGACTATGGTATCATCATAACAACCTCCTGTGGCATCACAGCCTCACTAGTTATTATTACATTTCACTAACATCTTTCAGCCTAACCTCTCCAGTCTCTCACTTCTGAAATCACACAAGCTTAACCATTGACCTCAAGCGCTTAAACTTGACAATCACAACCCTCACGGGTGACACATCAACAGGTTTCACTGGTTTGATATCACAGCCTTACTGTAACATGCTCAGGTTCACTATGACCACTCAGTCTCACACTGTATCCCTCCCTAGCCTTCCAGACACCACTGCTCTCACCACAGAGAGCACAGAGGTCATAATGAATGATGACAGTTCAGCAGGACATCATGTCTTTGACTTCATAACGTGACAACCCAACGTCACATTTTATGCACTGTCCTCATTTGGTGAATCAATCTTCCCAGATATCACAGCCTCACAGTGACCTTATAGCCTCACTGTGACCTCACAGTACTAACCTTTATAATCATAGAACATGATGAAATACAGCTTAGCACTGACTTGACATCACAAGCTTTATAGTGGCGATCCAGTCTCACTGTGGTATTAGTATTTTATAATCCTTATATCGGACATCCATAGCCTCCGGTGACATCCTCACGCCTCACCTCTGACATCACAGACTACTAGTGACATAACAGGCTAACCTCTGAAATCATAGCATCAGTGCCCCATGGACATCCTGTTTAGCCTTGCTATGACACCACAGCCTCTATACTGACATCTCAGCTCACAGTCACGTGACAGACTCACAGTGATATATGCTTGCATCAGAGCCTCACCAGTAACATCAGACCAACTATCTGTGACATGTCAGCTATCACTGACTCAGCTCATTCTGACTGACATCCACAGTCTAAACCCTGAATCTGAGCCAAACTGTATGTCATAGTCATATCACCACAGATATCATAGCCTCACTTGATATCAACAATACGATAAACATCACAGCCACACAGACTCACTTTACAGCCCGCATGTGATGAACATCCTCACCACTGATGTCTAACCTCACTTGCAATGAAGCATCACCCCTAATGTCCAAGCTCACTGGACATAATGGCTCACCTATTGGCAAATCCAGATGTAACCAGTGAATCCAGATTCTCCTTGAAAGGTGGGCAAGGCTCTTTGGTGATGAGAGGACAGACAGAAGCTCTCTGGTTGAGTGCATCTGAAACTGTTATTGAAATTTTAGCAAGAGTTTATAATTTAGAAAATTGAGAGTAAAGCCCAGAGTATTGTCACCATGCCTGTAAGGAAAATCAAACGAATACTAGGACCAAATTACTTTCAGCATTAGGCAAAAACTTAATTTACATGAGGGAGAGCCCTAACACCTAGCAACATTTTTCTCACCAACGAATTCCTGCATTTTTGCAACATACACCTTCACCAGTGACATCACGCCTCACTATCCCATCAAAAACCTCTTCGTGGTATATACACAGCCTCACTGTAACATCCATACTTCTCCAGGGACATCACAACATCACTGTGTCATCAGAGCCTCACTTGGACATCAAACCCACACTTGTGCTCTCGCCTCACTGTGAGTTCCAACTGACGTGCCATCACAGCTCATGTGACATTCACAAAACTATCTGTGACTCACCTTGCCACTGACATAATAGCCTCATGGAGACATCACATACAACCCTCTGACATCTCTACTGTGAACCACAGCCTTAAGTGTGACATCACAGCTTACACCACGGACATCATAGCCTCACTATGACATCAGCCTTGCCACCAAACACACAGTGTACTGTGACATCACAGACTCCATTGTGACATGTTCCAACTGCCTGCTGACAATCATGGGTCATGGTGAACCACAGCCAGGCAGTGAAATCAAAGCCTCATGGTGGCATCACAGCCTAACTGTGAACTCACATATTGCCCACTGACATCACAGGGTCACCTTTACATCATAGCCTCACAGTAGAGCATCAGTTCTTACCATGAAATCAGAACCTCACTTGACATCACAGCCCCCTTCCGGTCACAGCACAGCTTTACCTGAACATCAAGCATCACCACTGACATTAGTCAAACACACAACACGACACCAGTGACACACAACATCTTTTGGCATCACAGATATCAGACATTGTCATGTAATAGGTTACCACTGACATCATACCTCACCGGTGACATCTTAAACCCACTCATGTGACATTAGACTCAACTCAACATAATAACCTCTCTAGTGACATCACAACATCACTGGTTGTCAAGAGCTCTGTGACATTAACAACCTGCAGTGCCATCACAGCCTCATTGTGACATCACAGCATCACACCACTTATATGATAGGTGTCACCTGATATTACCGCCTCAGCAATGGACAACACAGCCTTATGGTGACATCATAACCTCACTGTGGCATCACAGCCTAACCAGTTATATCACATTGTCATGTGACATCTCAGCTTCAACACTATCAGTCTACTTCTGGAATCACAGCCTATCCTTAACATCATCAGACTCACTTGACATCAGAGCCTAGTGTGACATCACAGTCATGCACAAACTCACTGTGACTTCACACCCTCGTCACTGGCATCAGCCCCACTTCTGACATCAACAGCCTAACCACTGAAATCTCAATGAACTCTGATAGAGTGGTAATATGGACTATTTCCACTGATATCATGGCCTCACTGTGACATCAAATCTCCATGTGACATCAGCCTTGCCACTGGTAATTGCCTGATGGGTTCATCACATACACACCTCTGAATAGTGACATCACGCCTGTGACATCACAGCATCACCACTGAATCATAGCCTCACTAGAACATAGGCCTCATACTAACATCACAGTCTCACTGTCACCTCACAGCCTCCACTGTAACATCCAAAATCCTTGTGACATCAAGGGACTCAATGTGACACATGGTGACCTCACAACTCAAGAGTGGCATCACAGCCTCACTGTGAATCACTGCCTCAACCTGATGTTATTGCCTCACGGATCACAGCCTCACTATGAAATGACAGCTCACTCTAAATCATTGCCACAACTTGACATCACAGCATCGATTCTGCCTTAAGTTCACTGTTCATCACAGACAACTATGGCATTACAGGTCTGTGATGTATAGCCTCGTTTCTGAAATCACAGCCACACTGTGACATCACAGCCTCACCTCTGACATCACATTCACTGTTGACATAACAGGCTAGCCTCTGAAACAGCATCAGTGACACCACGGACATCTACCTAGCTTGCTATGACACCCACTGATCTCACAGGCTCACTTGAAACATGAAGCCTCCTTCTTTCACCAACACGATCATTATTGATATCACAACCAACTGAGATATCACATCCCCAAGGACATCACACACTCACAGTGATATCAAACTACTGTGCCTTTAAATCAAAAACTATGACATAAAGCTTCCCACTCAATCATAGCCTCAATGTGGACATCAAAGGCTCAGTTAACACTACAAACTCACTGTGACATTAGAGCTCACCAATGAATGTGGCATTAGCCTCATTTCTGAATCACAGCTTCACTGGACATCCACATCCTTCACCTCTGACATCACAGACTCACCACAGGAAACTCAGAATACATGCATCATGATGCAAGGGACATCCTGCCTAGCCTCTCTATGACACACAGCTCTATCAATGCATCTAGGCTCACAGTCACATGACAGCCTCAACAGTGACCCCACAGGAACGCTGTGCATCAGAGGCCTCACCAGTAACATCCCAGCAAACCTAAATCAGACTTATCACTAACATCAGCCTCACTTCTGACATCTCTGAAATCACAGGCAAACTGATGTCAGACTTTCACCACTGAAGTCATATTTCCTGTGGATGTAGTTATGCTACATGACTTGCACCTGTGATTCATGGCAGCACTGTGACAACACCTTCATGTGACCTCACTCACTACATCGATATCAGGCACCACTGGTGACAACACAACCTCACAGTGAATCACAGCTACTGTGACAATCACAACCATACCTGCATCAAAGCATGACAGTGACTAAAGCTTCACCTCTGAAATCATAGCCTCACTGTGTGATATGGCAGCCTCACTTTGACACAATAAACTCAACTGACATCACAAGCTCAATGTGACATCACAACATCACTGTGTGACATCACTCCCACACCGATATTACAGACTCACCAGGGACACCACAGCCTCATGGTGATATCATAACCTCACTTGAAGCATCACAGCATCACCAAACAAATCACATCGTCCATGCAACATCTCAACCTCATCTCTCACATCATCTCACTTCTGAAATCAGAGCCTAAGCACTGAACTGACAGCTGCCTGTGACATCACAGTCACACTGGCCAACACAACCACATTGTGAATCGACACCCTCATGGAACATACAGTCACACTGTGACTTCACAGCCTCACCACTGTATCTACTTACCTTACTATGACAACCACAGCCTCATCACAGCACAGAGCACAAGCATGACAACCTCATCACTGACAACTCAGTCATGATCACATGACAGCTATCAACTGTCACCACAACCTTGCTGTGGAATCACAGCCTCACCAGTAACACCCCAGCCTCGTGTGACATCTCAGCCTCATCACGGACAACACCCTCACTTCTGACATCAAGCCTAACCACTGAAATCTCAGCTGAACTATGATGTCTAATCTATCACCATAATATACATACTCATTGTGAGGGGATATACACAAACACAGTCATGGTAAACATCAGATACAGAGCGCAAAGCCAGCTGTGACGTTTCGAGGCAAAGGGAAACAAAGGAACTCTCATTTCGACGAAAATATGCGTCAGCCAGGAGACACAAACAATGTGAAACTACAGAGAATGCAGCACGCATGCAAACTGAGGATCCATAAAAACAGCCAACGGAGGCGAAAAAAGGTGCAAAGAAAAAGGATAGACGTTTTATGCAGTTCCCACGTGAATACAGCAGCGGCAAACCTCAACGTGAAGGCTGGTATTATTGAAATATGACAGCCAAGCTTACTATCAGGCCGTGAACTGGACACAGACCAGACAGCGGATGCAGCAAGCCTCACGTGGAAGCCTAATAAAGCTCTAGAACACTAGGTACCTGCATGAAAAGACCAACTCCCGGCCTGTGGACGATCACAGAGGTTCAAGTGGTGTAGTAAAGAAAAAGAGATAGACACAAGGTGAAAACAAGGGTGACATACAATAGGCAGACCAGGTCCGAGAATAGTGGTTGGCAATCGAGACAGTGCGTGACGTAACCTCACAGGCCTTGCCCGGGAGCATGTACACAGGAGCCTTACCGATGAGATAAGCATCATAGCGCACTATGTGAGCGACTGAGCAGGATCGTCACTAGCGATCAAAATGAAGCGCACATCGCATGTGTCGCACCTCCCTTGACATCACGAGGCATACTCCCCTCTGTGCGTCTCGAACTAAGCCTCAAAAGGTGACATGGATGGGCCTGTGCATTATGACAGTTCACAACGAATAGACGCGGTTAAAGGAACGACACAATCGTGTGTGGTGAAATACAACAAGGCAGTCACACAAACTGTCTCGGGAAGCATCAACATTCAGCAAACGTCTGCAATAGTATGATAGCCTACCTGTTCATCACAGCCTCTATTATCGAGACAATCCACCGAGGGCACGGGTGAAACGTTGAAGCCAACAATAGCCTCAGAGTGACAACCATAACGAAATGTGCACCCTGATCAGTAGGGACAATGTCTGTACCAGCAGATAGTGAGTAGCCAAAACAATATTGACGACCAACAGCAGAGCGTCACACGCTCAGAACTTCCATGTAAGAAACAGTCGAAGACAGAGTGCGCACACTACACGCCGCGGCTAGTACCAGCACAAAAGAAAGGCCCTAGGAGGAGTGGTTGGAACACCCGGTTACGCCCTTGTCCGAATACTAGAGATTATTCAACGAGACCTCATGTGACATTTTGCAAATTCCAACAGTATGTCATCACACGCAACAAGGCAAATGATGTGATGGCCACTCATGGCCTCCACTGTGACATGGAAACCTCAATTTGACGACAATAAAACCGACATGTGACATTAGCAACACCTAACCAAGATGACAGGAAACGATACAGCCTACCCAATCAGCCTGGAAAGCGAGTGGATAGAGGCGAGCGTCCCGCACCGGCCCGAAAGCCCGGAGGACCGCACCGAGGGACGGACCGGTGACCGCGAATGCAAGCACCAACGCACGGGGAGGGAAGATGCAGTAGTGATAGTAGACAAAAACAGCAACACGCACGTGTGACATACGACGAAGAGCCAACGATTGGTCGTGCGAGTAATCGTCAATATGAAAACAAGTCGGCCCAATCAGAAAACTGGGCAAAGATCGCAAAAGGGTATCAAAAGAGGGGGGGGGGACAATGATAGCGAATGCAGCAAACGCATAGGGAGCTGGAGAAGAAGCATAGGATATTGACAAGCGCGATCAGGTGTCAACAATAAGGAACCCCACGAAGACCTCAATGTATTACAGTCACAGTGAGCAACTACATGTGGAATCGTTTTTTTTACAAGAGACAGATCACAGCCGCACAGGGAATACACAGCACTGCAACTGTTGACGAAATTAAAATGAGAAAAAGAGGGACAGCAAAGTCCAGTGAGAGGGCTAGATCGCAGGCTACGAAGAGACCAGAAAAGTAAGGAAAAAGGGGGGAGATGGAGAGACCTACAACTACCTCCACGGTCTGATCTGTTACATGCACCAGACTACAAAATGTTAATAAGAACATTCATAGCCCTAGTGCAGTCGTAACCTCAGAAGGCACATGGAAGCGCACCTTGATATCACAATCTTCCCCAGTGAACTAAGGAAACGTTCAAGTAGCCTTATGGCGATAAGTCAGAAAACAATCTTTGCATGTGAGATGTCGAGACAGCAGCCCTTCACAGGATGGACCTAATCTACACAGCTTAGCAACAATATATGACAGCTACAATGCGGTACATTGATAAGATATATTTCTGACATAGCAGCGAAGCTCACTATGAAAATCCACAAGAGTTAGCAGAGTGATATACTTACATTGAAAAATTTGACGACATACGCCCAGAGTTGAAATAGCCATAACCCTCGCAGTGACATCACAGAATTCGCACTCACACAAAGGATAACATGAAAGGTGACATTGCTGCAAGCTTGTGAAAGACAGAGAAGTACAGCCAGCACTACCTGAGAGAGCCAGGAATTAGACAGCCAACAGCCGGAGAGTGATAGGTAACAGCATAAGAGCAGCAGAGACGAGATACTCTATGAAATTACCGAAGTGCTGGTAGAACACACGAGGGTATGGCTTATCGGGACAGCACAATACACCAGGTATAGGGTGAGGACATGGTGTAGTTAGTGATATAGATATCGAGCGTAGAGTTTCTAATGATGCTCATGGTGAGGACGATAATGCAAACAGCTTGATGAAACTAGAAATTACGAGTGGCATAACAGGATATGGAAGAGGCTGTGAGTGACAACGGATGTATTATTTTCAATGGGTGTGTCCTAGTGATGTCAAATAAATGATAGATGTTCTGAAAACAAGGGAAGGAAGGAAAAGCGCTAGTCCAATCCCGGTCCCAACGCCGCCCCCGAGATTGAGACGGGGACAAACTCTGGAACTATTGTCCGTGGACACTGCTGAATCTTCAAAAGAGGGGAAACGGTTGCCTGTCCTGTCATTGGGCGTAGAAGAGCTGTGATCAATGTTCCAATCATGAGATTGAATATGGACTGATGATTGAAGAGTGTGAAGAGGTGCCACCAAGAATGAAGGCTGTGATTGAGTCGAGAGGGCAAGACTGGAAATTGTGTCCGGGCAATGTAAGGGCTTGAATAGAGCTTGTAAAAGAAGGGAACCTGTGGTTTAGTCACCATAAAGTGGGTAGGGTTCGGAACAAAGCGTCGCGATGAAGGCGTAGAGGGTCATGCGTAGAGCAGAGGACGGTTGTATTTCGACAAATGGGAGTAGTTGGGCTCGCACGCGAGTCATGTCAGGACTAGGATCTCTGATAAAAGAGGATATCAGTGAGAGCTTGTGTATAGTCAGTGCGAGCGTGAGACTACTTGGAATTTGTACACAGTGAGGAGGGTAGGGATGGAGTTAGTGAGGCGAAGGCTGTCGCAGGTACAAACCACACTGAGTCAGAGGAGAAAGAGCGACAGAATTGCTAGTGTGCCAACTGCTGAGGAAGTCAAGCTTACCATGAGGTGAACACTCGTGACATCACAGTGAGGCGTGTGATATTCAGGTGACCACTATGACTCACAGTTATTGTGAATTTCATTGGTTTGGCTTGTGATGTTTTACAGAGAGATTGAAGTCCAGAATGGAACTGCTGCCAGTGCTGAGGTTAAAATGTCACCCAGGTGATGGAAGCAGAGATAACTAGGAGGCAAGCAGATAGGGGAAAGACCACAGAAAATAAAAGCAATGACTAAACCAAGGTGAAAGTGAAAACAACTCCTAAAAGGGTAACCAACGTCCAAGGAGAGACCCAGTGCAATACATATGCAGAGGTGTTTTGTATCTAAGCATCCTGTGCTTACTGAGGGGCTTCAGGGGTTCATTACTCCCCTGAGCCATGTCTCCGGGTTGGAATTAAGAGATTGAAAGCTCTTTCTCAATTCCATGGGGGGTGGTGCATGGCTGTTCTTAGTTGGTAGAGTGATTTGTCTAGTTAATTCCAGTAATGACCCATACTCTGGTGCTCCAACATGGGGTAGAGCTGCTCTTAGTGTAGATGAGACAGCCACTCTTGTACAGTTCGGTGAGTGGCCCCTTTGGTTTTGTGTTCCTGTGTTTATGGTGCCTGAAGGTGAGCAGGTGGCTCTCTTCTCTTCCCCTTTTCCTGTTTGTCCATATTTGTGCTCTTAAAGTTAGCAACCCACTACACATCACCACAATGATGTCAGTGTTGAACCTATTATGTGACAGTGACACTGGTGAGGCTGTGATGTCAAAAGCTGTTTTGTCACTGGTGTGGCAGTGATGTCAGTGTTCTGACTATGATTAGAGACGATTCTTATGTCACGGGTTAGATTGTGCCATCACTGGTGAGGCCTTGATGTCACACTGAGGCAGTGATATTACTGTCATGTCACTCTTGAAGCTGTGATGTCACAGTGAGTCTGTGATGTCAGTGGCAAGACTAATGTCATAATGAGGCTATGGTATAACAGGTGAGCCTGTGGTGTCAGTGGGCAGATTGTGAGGTACTCTGAGGCTGTGATATTACTATGAGGTTGTGATATCACTGTGAAGCTGTGATATCAGTGGTGATAGATAATGACATCACAGTTTGGATGAGATTTCAGTGGTTGGGCTGTGATGTCAGATGTGAGGCTGATGTCAGTGATGAGGCTGAGATGTCACAGAAAGGCTGAGATGTTACTGGTGAGTCATGTGACCGTCAACCTGAGATGTCAGTGATGAGGCTGTGGTGTCATAGCAAGGCTAGGCAGGATGTCCATGGTGTAATTGATGCTATATCAGAGATTAGCCTGTTCTGTCACAATCTTTGATGTCAGGGATGAGGATGTGATTCCACAGTGAGGCTGTGATGTTAGAAATGTGGCTACAATGACACAATGAGGCTGTGATATCACTGTGAAGTTGTGATATTATTAAGAGGTTGACATCAGAGAGGTTGTGATGTAACAGTGAGGGTGTGAGGTCACTGTGTAAGATGTAATGTCAGTTTCAAGACCGATTTCACAATGAGGTATGATGTAACAGGCGAGTCTATGATGTAAAAGATTAGATTGGGAGGTCCCAGTGAGGCTGTGAGATTACTGTGAGGCTGCAGTGTCTGTGGGTAGATTGATGTCACAGTTAGACAATGATGTAGCATGTGAGGCTGTGTTGTGACTGCTTATGATGTCACTGCTGAGGCAGTCACATCACTGTGAGCCTGTGCTTCTATGTTTGGGCTGTGGTGTTATAATAAGGCTAGGTGGGATATCAGTGGTGAGGCTGTGATATCACAGTGTGGCTGTGATGCCTCCATGAGGCTTTGATGTCACTGTGTGTCTGTGGTGTCACCTTGATCCCATGATTTCACAGGGAGTTGGTGATGGCATGGTGGAGGCTGTGAGGTCACAGTGAGACTGAGATGTGAGTGGCAAGGCTGATATCATAGTGAGGCTGTGATGTCACAGTGAGACTGTGTCAGAGGTATGTTTGTGATTTCAAAAGGAGCCTACAATGTCAGTGGCAAGACTGATGTCACAGTGAATCTATGATGTCAATGGTGAGGCTGATATCACATTAAGGCTGTGATGTCATAGTGATGCTATGTCAGAGGTGTGAATGTGATATCTCCATGAGGCTATTATGTCAGTGTCAAGGCTGATGTCACAGTTTGTGATGTCATATGACAATGTGATTTCACTGTCAGATTGTAATGTCACAGTGATGCTCTGAGAACACCGTGTGGCTATGATGTCACAGTGAGGCTGTGATGACACAGTGATGTTGTGATTTCACTGGAGAAGTTTGGATGGCACAGTGAAGCTGTGATATCAGTGGTGAGGTTGTATACAGCAATGAGGCTGTGGAATCAGTGGTGAGGTGTGATGTCACAATAAGGCTGGAATGTCAGTGGTGAGAAAGATGTCATAGTGAGTCTATGGTATCCCTGGTGAGGCTATAAATGTCAGTGATGAACCTAACACCTGACAGTGACCTTGGTGAAGCTATGATTGTCAAAGGCTGTGGTTGTCACGGGTGTGGCAGTGATGTCCCTGTGCCAATGTCAGTGGTGACGCAGATGTCGCAGGGAGACTGTGCTCTCATGTGTGAGGCTGTGATGTCACTGGAGGCTGAATGTCACAATGGGTTTTCATGTCTACATGAGGGTGATATGACTCCAAAAGCCTGTGATGTCACAATGAGGCTGTGATGTCACATTGAGGTTGTAAGTTAATAGGGACCACTGTGGTGTCACAGAAAGACTGTCATGTTTCAGTGAGTCTCTGAGGTCAGTGGGGAGGCCAGGTTTGTCATTTGGTGGCAATGATGTCAGTATTGTAACTAATATCAGTGGCGATGCTGATATCCAAGTTGAGGCTTGTGTTGTAACTGTTAAGTCTGTGATGTCATAACAAGTATGATGTCACGGTGAGTTATTTCAGAGTTGTGTATGTGATGTCATGATGAGCCCTATTATGTCAGTGGCAAGGCTGATTACCAGTTTGTTGATGTCACATTGAAGTTGTGATACCACTGTCATGTTGTAATGTCTCAGTGAGGCTGTGAGGACACAGTGTGACTATGTTGTCACAGTAAAACTCTGATGACGGATTGATGTTGTGATGTCACTGAAGAGGTTTTGATGGCACAGTGAGACTATGATGTTAGTGGTGAGGCTGAGTCACGATGAGGCTGTGATGTCACTGGTGAGATGTGCTATCATAATAAAGCTGAAATGTGAACCTATTATGTGACAGCGACATGGTGAGGCTTGTCTTGTCAAGGCTGTGTTGTCACTGGTGCGGCAGTGATATCACAGTGAGGTGTGGTATCAGTTGTAAGACTGATGCCACAATGAGGTTATGATGTAACAGGTGAACCTGTGTTTTCCAGTGGGCAGAAATGAGGTCGCTGAGGCTGGGTTTTTGCAGTGAGGCTCTGATGTCAGGGCTGATTCTATGAAATATCAGTGAGGCTGTGACATCAGGGGTAATGCTTGGATTTCACAGTGAGTTTAGGATGGCAGTGGTGAGGCTGTCCAGTCACACTAAGGGTGTGATATCAGAGGAGACCTGTAATGTCACAATGAGGCTGTGATATCACTGTGTGGTTGTGATGTCATTGGTGGGGTCCATGAATGTCACACTGAATCTGTGATGTCACTGTGAAGGTTGTAAGTCACTATGGGCTGTCATGTCACTGTGAGATGATACCACTCTTGAAGTTGGAATTTCACAGTGAAGCTGTGATGTCAATGGCAAGGACTTGATGCCACATGAATCTATGATTAACAGGTGGGCCAGTGTTGTCAGTGAGCAGGCTGAGGTCACTGTGAGTCTCTGATATCGCAGTGATGGTCTGATGTCAGTGCTGATTCTATAAGATGTCAGTGAGGCTGTGATGTTAGCGGTGATGCTTGGAATGCATAGCGAGGTTAGGATGTCAGTGGTGAGGCTGTGCAGTCACACTAAGGCTGTGATGCAAGAGGAGGTCAATGTGAGTTGGTGATGTTACCATGAAGCTGTGATGTCACAGTGAGGCTATACTGTCAGACATGAGGGTATAATGCCACAGTAAGACTGTGATATCACTGTGAAGCTGTGATGACACTGTGAGGCTGTGACATCACAGGGAGATTGTTATGTCACAGTGAGGCTATGAGGCCATGGAGAAAGATGTTGTGTCAGTGGCAAGGCTGATTTCACCAAGAGGCTATGATGTAACAGGTGAGTCTATGATGTAACAGGTTAGACTGTGACGTCACAAGTGAGGCTGTGAGGTCACTGTGAGGTTGTGATATGTGAGGGAAGATTGATATCACAATGAGGTGGTGATGTAACATGGGAGACTGGGGTGTCTCTCTTTATGAGGTCAAAGGCTGTCACTGCTGAGTCTGTCACGTCACTATGAGCCTTTGCTAACTGTGGTAAGGCTTTGGTGTCATGGTAAGGCTAGGTAGGATGCCAGTGGTTAGGCTGTGGTATCACAGTGCTGCTGTGATGTCACAGTTACTGTGTTGCAGTCACCTGTATGGTTGCTGATAAATGACCATCAAGTGGCTTAAGGGAACAAGGGGTTTATTCTCTTATGATTTCTGGTTACAGTTCTTAGTCCAGCTTGACAGGAGAGCATGCACCAACACCAGGGCTGAGGGAACTGGCCACACCATCACTGCATAACAGCTGAGAGATGGACAATCCTTACTTGCCAGACCAGCATGTCTGGGCAAGTGAACAGAAGGATGCCAACTCTCTCAACCAGCTCTCTGTGATTTATCCAGGGCCTAATCCCACCCACCATGGGCTGGGTCTTCCCTAGCAGCTAGACAATCTCCTTCAGGTTTGCTCTGGGCTTAACTCAACCATCAACTCTCTACAACTGTGCCCAGAGCTCAAACCCTCAACAGTCAAGTTGACATCTGTGATGTCACAGTGCAGGTCTGAGGTCAGGCTGTGATTTCACAAGTGAGATGGATGTGAGAGATGAGGCCGAGATGTTGTATTGATGATTTGACATAACTGGTGATTCTGTGATGCCATAGTGAGGTTATGACCTCCCCCTGAGGCTGTGGTGTCACTGGTAAGACTGTAATATAGCAGTGAGCATGTCATATCAGTAGTGAGGTTGCAATGTCACAGTCAGGCGGTGCCTGCACCATGTGGCTGTAATGACACAGTGAGGTTGTGATGTCACAGTGAGGTTGTAATGCCAGTAGTGACTGTGCACATACAAGGAGACTGTCATTTGTGAAGCTCTATTGTCACTGGTGAGGATCTAATGTCACAGTGAGTTTATTGTGTCAAACTTAGGCATGAAGTCACAGTGAATATATGATGTCAGAAGTGACTATTTATGTGACATTGATGCTTTGATTGTACAGTAAGCCTGTAATGTCACTGTGAGGTTGAGATAGCAGTGGAGAAGTTGTGATGTCACAGTGAGGTTGTGATGTCACTGTTGAGGCTGTCATATGACCCTGAGCCTGAGATGTGATTGATGAGGCTGTGGTGTCACAGTGATGCAAGGCAGGATGTCCATGTTGGCACTGATATTATGATTTCAGAGGTTAGCCTCCTATATCACAGTGAGGCTGTGATATCACAGTGAGGCTGTTATGTCAGAAATGAGGCAATAATACCACAATGAACCAATAATATCAATGTGAAGCTGTGATATCACTATTATACTGTGACATCACAGAGAGGTTGAGGTCACAGAGGAAGATGTGATATCAGTGGCAAGGCTGATTTAACCATGAGGCTGTGAGGTAACAGGTGAGTCTATGATGTAACAGGTTAGACTGTGAGGTCACATTGAGACTTTGAGGTCAGTATGAGGCTGTGCTATAACTGGTGAGGCTGTGATATCATGGCGAGCCTGTCATATCAGTGGTGAGGATATGATGTCACAGTGAAGCTATGATGTCAGAGGTGAATGTTTATGTGACAGTGATGATTGCTCGGTATGGCTGTAATGTCACTGTGAGATTGTGGTGTCACTGGGGAAGTTGTGATGTTACAGCGAGTTTGTGATTTCACAGGGAGGCTGTTAGGACACAATGTGGCTATGATGTCACAATGAGGCTGAGATAACACAGTGATGTTGTAATGTCACTGGTGAGGTTTGTATTGCATTGTGAGACTGTGATGGTGGTGAGGTTGATGTCACTGCGAGGTTGTGATGTCACTGATAAAGGTGTGCTGTAACAATGAGGCTGGAATGTCAGTGGTGAGAAAGATGTCACAGTGAGTCTATGATGTCACTGGTGAGGCTTTGATATCAGTGTTGATTCTATTATGCGACAGTGAGCCTGGTGAGGTTGTGATGTCAAAGGCTGTGTTGCCACTGGTGTGGCAGTGATGCCAGTGTTCTGACTAATTTCAGGGGCAATGATCATGTCATAGGTGACGCTGTGCTGTCACTGGTGAGGTCGTGATATCACACTGAGTCTGTATGTCACTGAAGTTTTTATGTCATTGTGGGCTGTCATGTCACGGTGAGGTGATATCACTCTGGAAACTGTGATGTTACAGTGAGGCTGTGATGTCAGTGGCAAGACTGATGTCACAATGAGGTTATGATGTAACAAGCAAGGCTGTGGTGTCAGTGGGCAGGCAGTGAGGTTCCTGTGAGACTGTTGTGTCGCATTGAGGCTCTGATTTCAGTGATGATCTATGAGATGTCACTGAAGCTGTGATGTCAGGACTGATGCTTGGATTTCACAGTGAGGTTAGGATGTCAGTGGTGAGGCTGTGCAGTCACACTGAGTCTGTGATGTCAGAAGTGAGGCTGATGTCAGTGATGAGGCTGAGATGTTACACTGAAGCTGAGATGTTACTGGTGAGGCTGTGATGTCCACAGCGAGGCTGTTGGGGCTATCATGTTATTGTGAGCCTGAGATGTCAGTGATAAATCTGTGGTATCATAGTGAGGCTAGGCAGGATATCCGTGATGTGACTGATACTATGATTTCAGACGTTAGCTTGTTATGTCACAGAGAGGCTGTGATATCAAAAGTGAGGGTGTGATTTCAGAGTAAGGCTGTGATTTCAGAAATGAGGCTATAATGAAACAGTGAGGCTGTGATATCATTGTGAAGCTGTGCTGTCACTATGAGGTTGTGACATCACAGAGAGTTTGTGATGTAACAGTGAGGCTATGAGGTCAATGTGGAAGATGTGATATCAGTGGCAAGGCTGATTTCACCATGACACTATGAAGAAACAAGTAAGTCTATGATGTAGCTAACAGGTTAGAATGTGAGGTGACAGTGAGGCTGTGATATCTGCGGGAAGATTGATGTCACAATGAGACGGTGATGTAACATGTAAGGCTGTGGTGTCACTGTTTATGATATCAAAGGCTATGATGTGACTACTTAGACCGTCACGCCACTGGGAGCCTGAGCTATCTGTGTTGAGACTGTGGTGTCCTGATAAGGCTAGGTAGGATACCAGTGGTGAGGCTGTGAGGTCACCATGAGGATATAATGTCACAGTGCAGTTGTGAGGTCAGTGGTTAGGCTCTCATTTCAGAAGAGAGACTCATGTGAGAGATAAGGCTGAGATGTTTTATTGATGATGTGATATAACTTGTGAGGCTGTGATGCCACAGTGAGGTTATGATGTCACCATAATGCTGTGGTGTCACTGGTGAGGCTGTAATATAGTGGTGAGCATGTCATATCAACAGTGAGGTTGCAATGTTCCACTGAGGCTGTGCCAGCACAGTGTGCCTGTGATGTCACAGTAAGGTTGTGATGCCAGTAGTGACTGTGCTCACACAGGGAGTCTATGTCATTGGTGAGGCTGCATTGTCACTGGTGAGGCTCTAATCACAGTGAGTTTATTATGTCAAACTGAGGCAGTGATGTCATGGTGTGGCTATGATGTCAGAGGTGAATGTTTACATGACAGTGGTACTTTGATGGTATGGTATGTCTGTGAAATCACTGTAAGGTTGAGATGTCACTGGGGAAGTTGTGATGTCAATAGCAACACTGTGGTGTCACAGGGAGGCTGTCATGTTTCATTGATCCTGTGAGGTCAGTAGTAAGGCTGTGGTGTCATAGTGAGGCTAGGTAGGGTGTCAGTAATGAGGGTGTGATCTTGCATTGAGGCTATGATTTCAGAGGTGAGCCCGTGATGTCATAGTGAGGCTGTGATGAAACAGTGAGACTATAATGTAAGAGTCGATGCTGTAATATCACAGTTTGGCAATTATTTCACAGGTGAGCCTGTGATGTCATAGTGGGGCCGTCATGTCACAGTGAGGATATAACTTCAGAGGTGATGCTGTGATTTCACAGTGAGGCAGTGTTGTCACCTGTGATGCTGTGATATCATAGGCTGTGATGTCAGTGGATTGAGACTATGATATCAGAGTGAGGATGTGATTTCAGTAGTTAGGCTGAAGTATCAGAATGAGTTTGATTTGAGTGATGAGGGTATGATGTCACAGTGAGTCTGGCATGTCACTGAGGAGGGTGTGATGCCACTGTGAGGCTTTGATATAACTGTCTGGCTCTGGTTTCATCATGAGCCCATGATGTCACATGGAGTTGGTGATGTCATGATGGAGGCTGTGAGATCACAGAAAGACTGTGATGTCAGTGGCCAGGCTGATGTCAGAATGAGTCTATGCAGCCACAGTAGTGTTCCTGTGCTTAAGGGGAACACGGGAAAGCATTCAGGGAAATGCCACTGGGTCCTTGTACGTCACCGGAGAGGAGGGCCCAGAGGAGAGTCAGGCATTCACAATAAAGGACTCTCGGGGAATGGGGGCAGGAGGCACTGGGGGATGGGGAGGTGGGGATGAGGGGAGGGGGAGCAGGGGGTTCGGGGGGAGGAGGAGGGAGGGAGGGAACTGGTGTACCTATTAAGTTTGTATGAGCGGAAATAATAATAAAAATGTATAAAAAAAGAATGAGTCTATGATGTCAGTGGTGATGGTGTGATGTCACATTGAAGCTGTATATCACAGTGAGGCTATGTCAGAGGTGTGTATGTGATGTCACCATGATGCTATTATGTCAGTGGCAAGGCTGATGTTATAGTGTATTAGTTAGGTTCTCTAGAGATGCAGAATGGACAAAATGACTATAATATAGGGAATGTATTGAGTCAGATTCCAGTATGGCCAAGGTAGTCCAATGATGCCTGCCAGTAGCTAAGGTAGTCCAATGATGGCTGCTGGTAGCTGCTCTGTTCGGTAATCAAGTCGTTGATGGCTGAATGCTGGAGAATTCTTAGAGTCTTTAGTTGAGCCAACAACTTGGTGGGTTGGAAAGCTAGAGGGTCTAAGAAATGGGTGGCTGGAAGGAAGAGCAATTCCTAGCACAGCTGCAAAAAGGCATCTGTTCTCTTTGGTGAGTCCTTTTTATATGATGCAGCACTGGGAGGATCCTATGAGAGCTTTGGAGGTTCTGATAGGATCTAGGGTGGGTACACTCCTATCAAGGGGTCTCAGTTGATCCTTTTCTAGAAGTGTTCTCAGCCCATCTTAGTTAATACCGGGTGTGTCAAGTTCATACTCAGGCTTAACTATCACACACAGTGAGTGTGTGATGTCACAGTGAGGCTGTGATGGCACTGTCAGGTTGGAATGTCACAGTGAGGCTGTGAGGGCAGTGGGGCTATGATGTCACAGTGAGACTCTGATGACACAGTGATGTTGTGATGTCACTATAGAGGTTTTGATGGCACAGTGAGGCTGTGCTGTTAGGGGTGAGGCTGATGTCACAATGAGGCTGTGATGTCATTAGTGGAGGTGTGATGTTGCAATAAGGCTCAAATTTCAGTGGCGAGAAAGATGCCATAGTTAGTTTATGATGTCACTGGTGAGGTTATGATGTCAGTGGTGAACCTATTATATGACGGTGACACAGATGAAGCTGTGAAGTTAAAGGCTGTGGTGTCAATTGTGTGGCAGTGATGTCAGTGTTCTGACTAATGTCTGTGGCATCGCTGATGTCACAGGTGAAACTGTGCTGTCACTAGTGAGGCTGTGATGTAACTGTGAGGCTACGATGTGACTGTGAAGGATGGATGTCACTGTGGGCTTTCATGTCACCATGAGATGATATCACTCTGAAAGGTGTGATGTCACAGGGAGACTGTGATATCAGTGACGAGACTGATGTCACAATGAATCTATGATGTAAAATGTGAGCCTGTGGTGTCAGTGGGAAGGCTGTGAGGTCACTGTGAAGCTGTGATGTCGCAGTGAGGCTCTGATGTCAGGGCTGATTCTATGAGATGCCAGTGAGGCTGTGACGTCAGAGGTGATGCTTTGGTTTTACAGTGATTTCATCAGTGGTAAGGCTGTGCAGTCACACTGGAGCTGTGATGTCAGAGGAGAGGCTATGATGTCACTGTGAGGCAGTGGTGTTATCGTGAGTTTGTGAAATTACAGTGAGGCTGAGATATCAGTGGTGATAGATTATGATATCAGAATTTTGCTGTGATTTCTGTGATTAGGCTGTGATGTCAGAAGTTAGGCTCATGTCAGTGATGAGGATGAGATGTTACAATGAGGCTTGGATATTACTGGTGAGGCTGAGATTATACAGCAGGACTTTGGTAGCACTGTTGAGGCTGTCATGTGACTGTGAGCCTGAGATGTCAGTGGTGAGGCCGTGGTGTCATAGTGAAACTAGGCAGTATGTCCGTGGTGTCAATGATGATATTATTTCAGATGTTAGCCTGTTATGTCACAATGAGGCTGTGATCTCAGTGTGGAGACTGAGATGTCACAGTGAGACTGTGATGTCAGAAATTAGGCTATAATGCCACAGTGAGGCTGTAATATCACTGTAAAGCTGTGATGACACTATGAGCCTGTGACATCACAGAGAGGTTGTGATGGCACAGTGAATCTGTGAGGTCACTGTGGAAGATGTGATGCTAGTGGCAAAGATGATTTCACCCAGAAGCTGTGATGTAACAGATGAGTGTATGATGTAATAGGTTAAATTGTGAGGTCACAGTGAGGCTATGAGGTCATTGTGAGGCTGTGATATCTATGGGAAGATTGATGCCACAGTAATGAGCCTGTGATGTTATAGCGAGGCTAGACAGGATGTCTGAGCTGTCACTGATGCTATGAATTCAGTGGTTAGTTTGTTATGTCACAGTGGCTGTGATGTCATGTCACAGGTGAGGCTGTGATGTCACTATGAGGCTGTGACATCACAGAGAGGTTGTAATGTCATGGTGAGCAAGATGTGATGTCAGTGGCAAACCTGATTTCACCTTGAGGCTATGATGTAACAGGTTAGACTGTGAGGTCACAATGAGGCTGTCAGGTCACTGTGAATCTGTGATATATGTGGGAAGATTGATGTCACAATGAGGCAGTGATGTAACATGGGAGGCTGTGGTGTCACTGTTTATGATGTCGAAACTGTGATGTCACTGCTGAGGCTGTCACGAAACTGTGATCCTGTGCTATCTGTGGTGAGATTGTGGTGTACCAGTGGTGTGGTTGTGATATCACAGTGTGGCTGTGACATCCCCATAAGGTTGTGATGTCACAGTGCAGCTCTGAGGTCAGTGATCAGGCTGTGATTTCAAAAGTGAGACTGATGGGAGAGATGAGGCAGAGATGTCGCATTGATGATGTGATATAACTGGTGAGGCTGTAATGCCAGAGTGAGGTTATGATAAAACCATGAGGATTTGGTATCACTGGTGTAGCTTTAATATCACTGTGAGCCTATTCTATCAGTGGTGAGGCTGTGATGTCACAGTGAGGCTGTGTTGGCAATGAGTGGCTGTGAAGTCACCGTGAACCAGTGATGTGATTGGGAGTTTGTGATGTCACGGTGGAGGCTGTGATTTCACAGTGGGTGTATCATGTCAGTGGCAAGTTTGATGTCATAGTGAGGCTATGATGTCAGTGGTGATGCAGTGATTTCACATTGAGGCTGTAATGTCACACTGAAGCTATGTCAGAGGTGTATTGTGATATCACCATGAGGCTATGTCAGTGGCAAGGCTGATGTCACAGAGAGTTGTGATGCCTCAGTGAGGCTGTGATGTCACTGTCAGGTTGTAATGTTACAATGAGGCTGTGAGGGCACAGTATGGCTCTGATGTTACAGTGGAGACTCTGATGACACATTGATGTTGTGATGTCACTGATGAGGTTTTGATAGAATGGTGAGGCTGTGGTGTTAGTGGTGATACTGATGTCACAATGAGGCTGAGATATCACTTGTGAAGGTGTGATGTCACAATGAGGCTGGAATGTCAGGGGTGAGAAAGATATCACAGTGAGTCTATAATGTCACTGGTGAGGCTATGATGTCAGTGTTGAGGCTATTATGTGACAGTGACACTGGAGAGTCTGTGATGTCAAAGGCTGTGTTGTCACTGGTGTGGCAGTGATGTCAGTGTTCTGACTAATGTCTGTGGCGACGCTGATGTCACAGGTGAGACTGTGCTGTCACTGGTGAGGCTATCATATGACCATGAGCCTGAGATGTCAGTGACGAGCCTGTGGTGTCACAGCTTGGCAAGGGAAGATGTCCATGATGTCATGAGTGCTATGATTTCAGAGGTTAGTCTGTAATGTCACAGTGAGGCTGTGATATCAGTGGTGAGTCTGTGATATCACCCTGAGGCTGTGATGTCAGAAATGAGGCTACAATGCCATAGTGGGGCTGTGTTATCACTGTGAAGCTGGGATGTCACTATGAGTCTGTGACATCACAGGGATGTTGTGATGTCACAGTGAGGCTTTGAGGTTAAGGAGAAAGATGTGATGTCATTGGCAAGGCTGATTTCACCAAGAGGCTGTGATGTAACAGATGAATCTATGATGAAACAGGTTAGAATGAGAGGTCACAGTGAGGCTCTGAGGTCAATGTGAGGCTGTGACATGTTAGGGAATATTAATGTCACAATGAAGCAGTGATGTAACCTGTGAAGCTATGGCATCACTGTTTATGATGTCAAAGACTATGATGTTACTGCAGAGGCTGTTATGACACTGTGAGCCTGTGCTACCACGGTGAATCTGTGGTGTCATGGTAAGGCTAGGTAGGATACCAGTGCTGAGGCTGTGATATCACAATGTGGCTGTGATGTCACCATGAGCCTGTGATGCCAGAGTGAGGTTATGATGTCACCATGAGGCTGCATTGTCATTGGTGAGGAGTAATATCATGGCAAGCCTGTCTTAACAGTATTGAAGTTGTGATGTCACAGTGAGGCTGTGCTGGGATAGTGGTCTGTGATGTCACAGTGAGGTTGTGATGTCACAGTAAGGTTATGATATCTGTAGCAACTGTGCTTTCACAAGGAGACTATGTCATTGTTGAGGCTGTATTGTCAATGGTGAAGCTCTAATGTCACAGTGAGTTTATAGAGTCAAACTGAGGCTTGGATGTCACAGTGAGACTATGATGTCAGAGGTGAAAATTTATGTCACAGTGATGGTTTCGTGGCATGGTATGGCTGTGATCTCACAAAAATCTGTGATGTCACTGTGAGGTTGTGATTTCAATAGCAACACTGGCATCACAGGCTTTCATGTTTCACTGAGCACCAGTCGTGGGGTGTCATAGTGAGGCTAGGTAGATTGTTAGTGATGAGGGTGTGATGTCATATTGAGGCTATGATTTCAGAGGTGAGCCTGTGATGTCATAGAGAGGCTGTAATGTCATAGTGAGGCTATAACGTTAGAGTTGAGGTTGTGACTGTCACAGTGAGGTTGTGATTCCACTGTGTGGCTGTAGTGTCACTTGAGCCTGTGATGTCACAGGTAGTTGATGATAGTCATGGTGGAAGCTGTGAGGTCACTGAGAACTGTGATGTCAGTTGCAAGGCTGATTTCACAGTGAGGGTATGATATCAGTAGTGATGCTGTGATGTCATAATGAGTCTGTGATGTCATATTGACGCTGTGATGCCACAGTGCAGCTGTGAGGTCAGTAGTTAGGCTGTGATTTCAGAAATGAGACTGTTGTCACAGTGATGCTTTGATGACACAGTATGGCTGTGATATCACTGTGAGATTGTGATGTTATTGGGACGTTTTGATGCCACAGTGAGGTTGTGATGTCAATAGTGACACTGTAGTGTCATAGGGAGGCTGTCATGTTTCAGTGAGCCTGTGAGGTAAGTAGTGAGGTAGTGGTGTCCTAGTGAGGCTAAGTGGGCTGTCATGTCACCGTGAGGTGATGTCACTCTGAAAGTTGGAATGTCATAGTCAGGCTCTGATGTCAGTGGCAAGGCTGATGTCATTTTGAGGCCATGATGTAATAGGTGAGCCTGTAGTGTCCTTGGGCAGATTGTGGGATCACAGTGAGGCAAAAACCTCGGTGGTAAGGTTGTGATATCACAGTGAGGCTGTGTTGTCACCAGTAGTGCTGTGATATCTCAGTGAGGCTGTGATTTCAGTTGAGCCATACTATGACATTAAAGTGAGGATGTGATGTCAGTGGTTAGGTTGTGATATAAGAATGAAGCTGATGTGAGTGGTGAGGGTATGATATCACAGTGTGGCTGCCATGCTACCTAGAGGTTTTGATTTCACCGGGTATCTGTGGTGTCACCATGATCTCATGATGTCACAGGGAGTTGGTGATGTCACGGTGGTGGCTGTCAGATCACATTGAGACAGTGATGTTGGTAGCAAGGCTTATGTCATAGTGAGTCTATTTTGTCAGTGGTGATGCTCTGAAGTCACGTTGAGGCTGTGATGTCACAGTGATTCTATGTCAGAAGTGTATATGATATCTCCAAGAGCCTATTATGATAGTGGCAAGGCTGTTGTCACAGTGAGTTTGTGATGTCACAGTGAGGTTGTGATGGCACTGTCAGGTTGTAATGTCACAATAAGGCTGTGAGGACACAGTGTGGCTATGATGTCACAGTGAGGCTCAGAGGACACGATGATGTGATGTCACTGGAGAAGTTTTGATGACACAGTGATTCTGTGATGATAGTGGTGAGGCTGATGTCACAATGAGGCAGTCTTGTCACTGGTGAAGGTGTGATGTCCCAATAATGCTGAAATGTCAGTGGTGACAACGAGGTCATAGTGAGACCATGATGTGTCTTCTGAGGCTATGATGTCATTGGTAAACCTATTACATGACATTGACACTGGTAAGGCTGTGATGTCAAAGGCTGTGTTGTCACTGGTGTGGCATCAATTTCAGGCTAATGCCAGTGGCATCGCTGGTGTCACAAGCGAGGTTGTACTGTCACTGGTGAGTCCTTGATTACACAGTGAGGCTGTGATATCAGTGGTGAAGCTTTATGTCAGAGTGAGGCTTTGATATCAGTGAATGCCTATGATGTCACAACGAGGCTGTGATGTCACTGAAGTTGTGATGTCACTGGGGAAGTTGTGATGTCACAGTGAGGTTGTGATTTCAATAGCGACACTGTGTTGTCACAGATAGGCAGTCATGTTTCAGTGAGCCCGTGAAGTCAGTGATGAGGCTATGGTGTCATAATGAGGCTGGGTATGATGTCAGCAATGAGGGTGTGATGTTGCAATAACACTATGATTTCAGATTTGAGCCTGTGAAGTCACAGTGAGGCTATGATGTCAGAGGTGAGGCTGTGATGTCATGGTGAGGCTGTGATAAAACAGTGAGGCTATATGTCAGAGTCCATCATGTTGCAGTTGGGCACTGATTTAAGAAGTGAGCCTGTGATGTTTTATTGACGCTGTCTTGTCACAGTGAGGCTATAATCTCAGAGGTGAGGCTGTGATGTCACAGTGAAGCTGTATTTTCACCAGTGATGCCATGATATTATAGTGAGTCTGTGATGTCCCAAGAGCGAGACTATACATCACAATGAGGCTGTGAGCCCAGTGGTTATGGTGTGATATCAGAATGAGGCTAATGTGAGTGATGAGGGTATGATGTTGCAGTGAGGCTGACATGTCACTGGTGAGCCTGTGATGCCAACATGAGGCTTTGATGTAACCGTCTGGCTTTTGTGACACTGAAAGCCTGTGATGACACAGGATATGGTGATATCACAGTTGAGGTTGTGAGGTCACAGTGAGACTGTGATGTCAGTGGCAAGGGTGATATCACAGTGAGGCAGTGATATCATTGATGATGCAGTGATGTCACATTGAGGTTGTGATGTCACAGTGAAGCTTTGTCAGAGGTGTGTTTGTGACGAAACCAGGAGGCTATTATGTCAGTGGCAAGACTGAGGTCATAGTGAGGTTGTGATGTTACAATGAAGCTTTGATGGCACTGTCAGGATTTCATGTTACAGTGATGCTATGAGGACACAGTGTGGCTAGATGTCATAGTGAGGCTCTGATGACACTGATGTGATGTTATCTGAGAGATCTTGATGGCATGGTGAGGCTGGAGTGTCAATGGTGAGAAAAATGTCATAGTAAGTCTTTGATCTCACTGGTGAGTCTATGATGTCAGTAGTGAACCTATTAAGTGACAGTGACACTTATGAACTGTGACGTCAAAGGCTGTGTTGTTACTTGTGTGGCAGTGATTTCAGTTCTGACTAATGTAAGTAATGATGCTGATGTCACAGGTGAGGCTGTACTGTCACTGGTGAGGCCATGATATCACACTGAGGCTGTGATGTCACTGTGAATGTTGTATGTCACTGTGGGCTGTCATGCCAACATGAGGGGCTATCATTCTGGAACTTGTGATGTCACAATGAGGCTATGATGCAACAGGTGAGCCTATAGTCTTAGTGGGCCCACTGTGAAGTCATTGTGAGGCTGTGATGTTGCAGTGAGGCTCTGATGCCAGGGCTGATTCTTTGATTTGTCAGTGAGGCTGTGATGTCTGGGGTGATGCTTGGATTTCACAGTGAGTTTATTACATCAGTGGTGAAGCTGTGCAGCCACATTGAGGCTGTGATGTCAGACAAGAGGCTGTGATATCATTGTGAGGTGGTGATGTTACCATGAGGTTGTGATATCACAGTGAGGCTTTGATATCAGTAGTGAGAGGCAATGACATCACAATTCGGCTGATATTTCAATGGTTAGACTGTGATATCAGAAGTAAGGATGATGTCAGTGATGAGGCTGAGATGTCACATTTAGACTGGGATGTTACTGGTGGGTCTGTGATTCCACAGGAAGTCTGTGGTGTCAGTGCTGAGGCTGATATGTGACCATGAGCCTGAGATGTCAGTGATTAGGCTGTGGTGTCATAGCAAGGCTAGTCAGGATATCTGTGGTATCACTGATGTTATGATTTCAGAGATTAGCCTGTTATGTCACCGTGTGGTTGTGAGGTCAGAAGTGAGGCTGTGATATCACTGTGAGGCTGTGATGTCATTATGATGCTGTGACATCTCAGAGAGGTTGTGATGTCAAAGTGAGGCTGTGAGGTCACTGTGAGGCTTTGATACTTGTGGGAAGATTGAAGTCACAATGAGTAAGTAATGTAACATATGAGGCTCTGCTGTCATTTTTTATGATGTTAAAAGCTATGATGTCACTGCTGAGGCTCTCACATAGCTGTGAGCCTGTGCTAACTGTGGTGAGGTTGTGGTGTTATAGTAAATCTAGGTAGGATACCAGTGGTTAGCCTGTGATGTCACAGGGTGGCTGTGATGTCACTGGGAGGCTAGTATGTCAGTGGCAAGCCTGATATCACAGAGAGTTTGTGATGTCACCATGAGTCTCTGATGTCACTGTCATGTTGTAATATCACAGTTCATCTGTGAGGACGAACTTATTGTTGCCACAGTAAGGGTCTGACGAAACAGTGATGTGGTGATGTCATGGAAGGTTTGAAAGGCACAGTGAGGCTGAAATGCTAGTGGGGAAACAGATGTGACAATGAGGCGGTGATGCCACAATTAGGCTGTGATGTTACTGTTAGGTTGTGATATCACTGGGAAGCTATGGTGTCACAGTGAGGATGTTATGTCAGTAGCAAGACTGATGTCACAATGATGCTATTATGTTACAAAGGAGCTGCTGGTATCAGTGGGTAGTCTGTGATGTCACTGTGAGGCTATAACATTGAAGTGAAGCTCTGATGTCAGGGCTGATTCTATGAGATGTCAGTGAAGCTGTGACGTCAGGGGTGTTGCTTGGATTTCACAGTGAGGTTAGGATGTCAGTGGTGAGGCTGTGCAGTCAAACTCAGGTTTGATGTCAGAGGAGAGGTTGTGATGTCACTGTGAACCTGTAATAACAGTGGTGAGGATGTGGTGACACCATGAGACTGTGCAGTCAAATTGTGGCTGTGATGTCACAGTGAGTTTGTGATGTCACAGTGAAGTTGTGATGTCAGTAGTGACTGTGCTTTCACAGGGAGACTATTATTGGTGAGGCTGTATTGTCATTGGGTAGGCTCTAATGTCACAGTGAGTTTAATGTGTTGATCTGAGGATGTGATGTCACAGTGCGGCTATTGTATAAGAGATGAAGTTTATGTCACTGGGGAAGTTGTGATATCACAGTGAGGATGTGATATCAATAATGATACTGTGGTGTCACAGGGAGGTTGTGATGTTTCAGTGAGCGTTAGAGGTCAGAGTGGGCTGTGATATCATAGTGGAGCTAGGTAAAATGTCAGTGCTGAGGGTGTGAAGTCAAATTGAGGTTATGATTTCAAAGGTGACCCTTTATGTCATAGTGAGACTGTCATGTCAGAGTGAGGCTATTACCTCAGAGGTGGAGCTATCATGTCACAGTGAGGATGTGTTGTCACTGATGTGGCAGTGATGTCCATGTTCTGACTGTCAGTGAGTGGCAATGCTGATGTCACAAGTGAAGGTGTGATGTCACAATGAGGCTGTGATGTCACTGTGAGGTTGTGATGTCACTGGGGAAGTTGTGATGTCAGAGTGTGATTGTGATGTCAATTGAGACACTCGGGTGACACAGGGAGGCTGTCATGTTTTAGTGAGTCTGTGAGGTAAGTGATGAGGCTGTGGTGCCATAGTGAGACTAGGAAGAATGTGAGTGATGAGGATGTGATGCCACATTGAGGCTGTGATTTGAATGGAGAGCCTGTGATTCATAGTGAGGCTATGATGAAACAGTGAAGCTATAATGTCAGAATAGGCGCTCTGATATCACAGTTGGGCAATGATTTCAGATTTGAGCCTGTGATGTCACAATGAGGTTATAACCTCAGAAGTGAAACTGTTATGTCACAGTGAGGCTATATAGACACCAGTGATGCCATGATATTACAGTGAAGCTGAGATGTCAGTGGAGCGAGACTATGACATCATAGTAAGGATGTGACTTCAGTGATTATGCTGTGATATAAGAAAGAGAGTAGAGCTGGAGAGATGGCTCAAGGATTAAGCCTCTGCCTTTCAGTCGGAGGGTCCTGAGTTCGGATTCCAGATCCCATGTATAGAAGCTGGGTGGAAGCGGGGGCAGCCTGTGCTTCTGGTCCTGGTGGGCAGAGACTGAGAATCCCGGGGCAGAGTAAACAAGGAGGAGGTGGAGGCAGTCCATGGTGGTTCCTGAATTCATCCGTGGTTCTACACACACACACATACACATACATATGCACAATTGAATAAATAATAAAAATAAAATATAAAATAAAAATATTTTAAAAAGGTGATGTGAGTGATGATTGTAGGATGTCACAGTGAGCCTGGCATGTCACTGGTGAGGCTGTGATGCCACCATGAGGATTTGATGTCACTGTGTGGCTGTGGTGTCATCATGAGCCCGAGATGTCATAGGGAATTTGTAATGTGACTGTGGAGGCTGTGAAGCCACAGCGAGACTGTGGTGTCAGTGGCAAGGCTGATGTCATAGTGAGGCTATAATGTCACTGGTGATGCTGTCATGTAACATTGAGGCTGTGATGCCACAGTGAGGCAATGTCAGAGGTGGGATTGTAATGTCACAATGAGGCTATTATGTCAGTGGCAAGGCTAATGTAACAGAGAATTTGTGATGTCACAGTGAGGCGGTGATGGCAGTGTCAGGTTGTAATGTCACAGTGAATCGGTGAGGACACAGTGTGGCAATGATGTCTGAGTGAGGCTCTGATGACACAGTGATGTTGTGACGTGACTGTAGAGGTTTTGATGGCAGTGTGAGGCTTTGATGTTAGTGGTAAGGTTGATGTCACAATGGGGCTGTGATGTCAGAAGAGAGATGGTGATATCACAATGTATCTGTGATATCACTGTGAGGTTTTGATATCACAGGTGAGGCCTTGATGTCAATCTAAGGTGGTGATGTCACTGTGAAGGTTGTATGTCATTGTTGGCTATCATGTCATCATGAGGTGATATTCCTCAAGAAGCTGGGATATCATAGTGAGACTGATGTCAGTGGTAAGACTAATGTCACAATGAGGCTATAATGTAACAGGGGATCCTGTGGTGTCAGTGGGCAGGTTGTGAGATCACTATGAGCAGGTTGTGAGATCACTATGGGCAGGTTGTGAGATCACTATTTCAGTGAGGCTCTGATGTCAGGGCTGATTCTATGATGTCAATCAGGCTATAATGTGATGCTTGGATTTTATGGTTAGGAGTTCATCAGTGAGACTGTGTAGTCACACTGAGCCTGTGATGTCAGAGTAGAAACTCTGATGTCACTGTGAAGTGGTGATATTACCATGAGGTCATGATATCACAATGAGTATGTAATATCAGTGGTGATAGACTATGACATCACAGGTCGGCTGAGATTTCAGTGGTTAGGCTGTGATGTCCGAAGTGAGGCTGATGTCAATGATGAGGCTGAGATGTCACAGTGAGGCTGTGATGTCCGAGATGAAGCTATAATGCCAGTGAGGATTTGATAAGATTGTGAAGCTTTGAAGTCACTATGAGTCTGTGACATTGCTGAGACATTATGATGTGACAGTGGGGCTGATGATGTCACTGTGGAAGATGTGATGTCAAGGGCAAGGCTGATTTCACCATGAGGGTATTATGTATGTAATAGGTGAGTCTATGATGTAACATGTTACATTGTGAGGTAACAGTAAGGGTTGGAGTTCACTGTGAGGCTGTGATACCTGTGAAAAGATTGATGTCACGGTGAGGTTGTGGTGTCACTGTTTATGATGTCAAAGGCTATGATGTCACTGCTGAGTCTGTCCCCTGTGAGCCTGTGTTATCTGTGTTGAGGCTGTGGTGCCATAGTAATGATAGATAGGACACCAGGGATGAAGCTCTGATGGCACAGTGTGGCTGTGATATCACAGTGAGTCTCTGATGATTCTGTGATGTGGTGAGGTCACTGGAGATGTTTGGATGGCTCAGTGAGGCTGTGATGTTAGTGGTGAGGCTGATGTCACAATAAAGCTGTGATGTCACTGGTGAAAGTGTGATGTCACAATAAGGCTGGATTGTCAGTGATGAGAAAGATGTCATAGTGAGTCTATACTGTCAATGGTAGAGGCTATGATGTCAGTGGTGAACCTATTCTGTGATAGTGATACTGGTGAGGTTAGGATGTCAAAGGCTGTGTTGACACTGGCATGGGCAGTTATGTCAGTGTTCTGATTAATATTGGTGGTGATACTGATGTCACAAGTGAGGCTGTGCTGTCATGGTTGAGGCTGTGATGTCACTGTGAGGCTATGATGTCACTGTGAGGGTTGTTTGTCATTGTGGGCTGTCATGTCACTGTGAGATTATATCACTCTAGAAGCTGTGATGTCACAGTAAGGCTGTGATATCAGTGGCAAGACTGATGTCACAATGAGGCTAAGATTTAACAGGTGATCCTCTGGTGTTAGTTGGCAGGTTGTGAATGCACTGTGATGCTACGATGTCTCAGTGAGGCACTGATATCAGGACTGAATCTGTGAGATGGCAATGAGGCGGTGACATTGGGGTGATGCTTGGATTTCACAGTCAATTTAGGACATCAGTGGGGAGGCTGTTCAGTCACACTGAGGCAGTGATGTCAGAGGAGAGGCTGTGATGTCATTGTGAGTTGGTGATGTCACAGTGGAGGCTGTCAAGTCACAGTTAGACTATGATGTCAGTGGTAAGGATGATGTCCCAAGATTTTGTCATGTCACAGTGAGCCTCTGATGTCACTGTCAGGTTGTAATGAGGCTGTGAGGACACAGCGTGGATATGATGTCACTCTGATGACACAGTGATGTTGAGATGTCACTGAAGAGATTTTGATGGCACAATGAGGCTGTGATATTAATGGTGAGGCTGATGTCACAATGAGGCTGCTATGTCAAGGATGAAGGTGTGATGTCAGAATAATGCTATAATGTCAGTGATGAGAAAGATGTCATAGTGAGTCTATGATGTCACTGGTGAGGCTATGATGTCAGTGATGAACCTATTATGTGACAGTGACACTGCTGAGGCTATGATGTCAAAGGCTATGGTGGTCACTGGTGTGGCAGTGATGTCAGTGTGTGACTAATGTCTGTGGTGATGCTGATGTCACAGGTGAGGCTGTGCTGTCACTGGTGGTGCTGTGATATCACAATGAATCTGTGATGTCACTGTGAAGGTTGTATGTCACTGTGGTCTGTCATTTCACCGTGAGGTGATATCACTCTGGAACCTGTGACATCACAGGTTGTGATGTTAGTGGCAAGACTGATGTCACAATGAGGCTATGATGTAACAGGTGAGCCTGTGGTGTCAGTGGGTAGGCAGTGAGGTCACTGTGAGGCTGTGATGTCTCAGTGAAGCTCTGATGTCAGGGCTGATTCTTTGAGGTGTCAGCGAGGCTGTGACATCAGCTATCATGCTTGGATTTCACAATGAGAATAGAACGTCAGTAGTATGGCTCTACAGTCACACTGAGGTTGTGATGTCAGAGGAAAGGCTGTGATGTCACTGTGAGGCTGTGACGTTACAATGACATTGTGATATCAGTGGTGATAGACTATGACATCACAATTCAGTTGAGAGTTCAGTGGTTAGACCGTGATGTCAGAAGTGAGGCTGATATCAATGATGAAGCTGAGATGTCACAGTGAGGCTGGGATATTGCTGATGAGGCTGTGATGCCACAGCGAGGCTGTGATGTCACTGTTGAGGCTGTCAGGTGACCATGAGTTCTGAGATGTCAGTGATGAGGCTGTGGTGTTATAGTGAGTCTAGGCAGGATGTCTGTGGTATCACTGATGCTATGATTTTAGAGGTTAGCATGTTATGTCACAGTGAGGCCGTGATGTGAGATGTGAGGCTGTGCTATCACAGTGAGGCTATGATGTCAGAAATGATGCTATAATGCCACAGTGAGTCTGTGATATCACTCTGAAGCTGTGATGTGATGAAGAGTCTTTGTCGTCACAAAGAGGATGTGTTGTCACAGACAGGCAGTATGGTCACTGTTTAAGATGTGATATTAGTGGCAAAGCTGATTTCACCATGAGGCTATGGTGTAACACGTGAGTCTTTGCTGTAACAGGTTAGACTATGAAGTCACAGTGAGGCTGTGAGGTCACTGTGAGGTTGTGATGTCAGTAGTTACTGTGCTTTCAGGGATACTGTGTCATTGGTGAGGCTGTACTGTCACTGATGAGGTTCTAATATCACAGTGAGTTTATTGTGTCAAACTGAGGCTGTGATGTCACAGTGATGCTAAAATGTCAGAAGTGAAGCTTTATGTTACAGTGATGCTTTCATGGAATGGTTTGACTGTGATGTCACTGTGAGTCTGTGATGTCACATTGACATCATGATGCCAATAATGACAGTGTAGTGACACAGGGAGGTTTTCATGTTTCAGTGAGCCCGTGAGTTCAGTGGTTAAGCTGGAGTGTCATAGTGAGGCTAGGATGCAGTGATGAGGGCGTGATATAGCATTGAGGCTTGATTTCAGAATTGAGCCTGTGATGTCATAGTTAAGGCTGTGATGAAACCTTGAGGCTATACCATCAGAGTCGATGCTGTGATGTCACAGTGGGGCAATGATTTCAGACGTGAGCCTGCAATGTTATAGTGAGGCTGTAATGTCACAGTGAGGCTATAACAACAGACGTGCGTCTGTGAGGTCACATGAGGCTGGTTTGTCACCATTGATGCCGTAATGTCACAGTAGGGCTGTGGTGTAAGTGGAGCAAGACTAAGGCATCACAGTGAGGATGTGATTTCAGTGGTTAGGCTGTGATATCAGAATGAGGCTGATGTGAGTGAGGAGGGGATGATGTCACAGTGAGGCTGGCATGTCACTGGGGAGGATTTGATGCCATTCTGAAGCTTTGATGTCACTGTGGGGCTTTGGTGTCATCATGAGCCCGATGTCACAGGGAGTTGGATATATCACAGTAGAGGCTGTGAGGTCACAGTAAGTCTATGATGTATCCATGAGTCTGTGATGTCAGAGAGAGTTGATGACATCACAGGGGAGGCTGCAAGGTCACAGTGAGGCTGTGGTGTTGGTGGCAAGGCTGATGTTACAGTCAGTCTGTGATGTCAGTGTTGATGCTGTCATGTCATATTGAGGCTATGATGTCACCATGAGTCTATGTCAGTAGTGTGAATATGACCACAGCATAGTGTGCCTGTGATGTCACAGTGAGGTTTGGATGGCACAGTGAGGCGGTGATGTTAGTGGCGAAGATGTGATGTGGTGACACAGGGAGGTTTTCATGTTTCAGTGAGCCTGTGAGGTCAGTGGTTAAGTTGGAGTGTCATAGTGAGGCTAGGATGTCAGTGATGAGGGCGTGATATGGCATTGAGGCTTGATTTCAGAATTGAGCCTGTGATGTCATAGTTAAGGCTGTGATGAAACCTTGAGCTATACCATCAGAGTTGATGCTGTGATGTCACAGTGGGGCAATTATTTCAGACGTGAGCCTGGAATATCAGTGGTGAGAAAGATGTCATAGTGAGTCTGTGATGTTACTGGTGAGGCTGTGATGTCAGTGGTGAACCTATTACGTAACCATGACTCTGGCGAGGCTGTGATGTCAAAAGCTGTGTTGTCACTGGTGTGGCAGTGAGGTCAGTATTCTAATGTCCATGGCTATGCTGATGCTACAGGTGAGGCTGTGCTGTCACTGGTGAGGCCATGATATCACAGTTAGGCTGTGATGTCACTGTGAAAGTTGTATGTCACTGTGGGCTGTCATGTCACTGTGAGGTGATATTACTCTGGAACCTCTGATGTCACAGTGAGGCTGTGTTAGCATAGTGTGGCTGTGAAGTCACATTGAGGTTGTGTTTTCACAGTGAGGTTGTGATGTGAATAGTGACTCTGCTTTTACAGGGAGACTATGTCATTGGTGAGGCAGTATTATCACTGGTGTGGCTCTAATGTCACAGTGAGTTTATTGTGTCAAACTGAGGCTGTGATGTCACAGCGAGGCTCTGATGTCAGAGATGAAGTTTTATGTCACAGTGATGATTAGATGGCACAGTATGTCTGTGATGTCACAATGAGGCTGTGATATTACTGTGAGGTTGTGATGTCACTGGGGAAATTGTGATGTCACAGTGTGGTTGTGATATCAATAGCAACACTGTGGTGTCACTGGGAGGCTATCATGTTTCAGTGAGACTGTGAGGTCAGGGGTCAGACTGTGGTGCCATAGTGAGTTTAGGTAGGATGTCAGTGATGAGAGTATTATGTCACATTGAGGCTATGATTTCAGAGGTGAGCCTGTGATATTATAGTGAGGCTGTGATGAAACAATGAGTATAACATCAGAGTCAATGCTATATGTCACAGTTGGTCAATGATTTCAGAGGTAAGCATGTGATGTCATAGTGAGTTTGTCATGTCACAGTGAGGCTGTAACCTAAGAGGTGAGGCTGTGATTTCACAGTGAGGCTGTGTTGTCACCAGTGATACTGTAACATCACAGTGATGCTGAGATGTCAGTGGAGCGGGACAATGACATCACAGTGATGATGTGATTTCAGTGGTTACGCTGTGATATCAGAATAAGGGTGGTGTGAGTGATGAGGGTATGATGTCACAGTGAGACTGGCATGTCACTGATGAGCCCAAAATGCCACCATGAGGCCCTGATGTCACCGTGTGCCTGTGATGATACCATGAGCCTGGGATATCACAGAGTTGGTGATATCTTGGTGAAGGCTGTGAGGTCACAGTGAGAATGTGATGTCAGTGGCAAGGCTGATGTCACAGTGAGGCTATGATGTCAGTGGTGATGCTGTGATGACACATTGAGGCTGTGATGTCACAGTGAGGCTATGTCAGAGATGTGTATGTGATGTCACCATGAAGCTGTTATGTCAGTGGTAGTGCTGATGTTACAGTGAGTTTGTGTTGCCACAGTGAGGCTGTGATGGCACTGTCAGGTTGTAATGTCACAGTGAGGCTGTGAGGACACAGTGTAGCTATGATGTCACAGTAAGTTTTGGATGACAAAGTGATGTTGTGATGTCACTGGAGAGGTTTAGATGGCACAGTGAGGCTGTGATGTTAGTGGTGAAGCTGATGTCATATGAGGCTGTGATTTCAGTGGTGAAGGTGTGATATCACAATGCGCCTCGAATGTCAGTGGTCAGAACATGTCATAGAAAGTCTATGGTGTCACTGGTGAGGCTATATCAGTGCTGAACCTATGACGTGATGGTGACACTGATGAGGCTGTGATGCCAAAGGCTTTGTTGTCACTGGTGTGGCAGTGATGTCAGTGTTATGACTAAGGTCAATGGCAATGCTGATGTCACAGGTGAGCCTGTGGTGCCACTGGTGAAGCTGTAGCATTACAGTGAGCCTGTTATCCCAATGGTGAGGCTGTGATGTCAGTGAGGTTATGCTGGCACATTGTGGCTGTGATGTCACAGTGAGGTTGTGATATCACAGTGAGGTTTTGATGTCAATAGTGACTGTGCTTTCACACAGAGACTATGTCATTGGTGAGGCTTTATTGTCACTGGTGAGGCTCTAATATCACTGTAAGTTCATTGTATCAAACTGAGGCTATGATGTCACAATGAACCTATGATGTCAGAGGTGAAGTTTTATGTCGCAGTGATGCTTTGATGACATGGTATGGCTGTGATGTCTCAATGAGGCTGTGATGTCACTGGGAAATTATAATGTCACAGTGAGTTATGATATCAATAGTGATACTGTGGTGTCACAGTTTATTGGTCTGGTTCTCTAGAGATGTAGAATCGACAAAATAAAAAATATATTTAAATAATATATGGAATGCATTGAGTTGGCTTACATTATGGCCAAGGTAGTCCAACGATGGCTGCCAGTAGCCGAGGTAGTCCAATGATGGCTGCCGGTAGCTGCTCTAGTAATGCTGGAGAATTCCTAGAGTCGTTAGTTTAGCCGACAACCTGGTTGTTAGGCTAGAGGGTTGAAGAAACCAGGGGGCTGGAAGGAAGAGCAATTCCTACCACAGCTGCAATAAGGCATCTGTTCTCTTTGGTGGCACCTTTTTATGTGATGCAGTACTGGGGGATCGTATAAGAGCTTTGGAAGTTCTAATAGGATCTAGGATAAATACAATCCTAAAAAATTGTCTCAGTTGATCCTTCCCAGAGGTGGTCTCAGACCATCTTTGTTAATACCTGGTGAGTCAAGTTCACACACAGGCTTAACTATCATACACAAGGAAGCTGTCATGTTTCAGTGAGTCTGTGAGGTCAGTGGTGAGGCTGTGGTTCCATAGTGAGGCGAGGTAGGATGTCAGTGATAAGGGTGTGAAGTTTCATTGAGGCTATGATTTCAGATGTGAGCCTGTGATGTCATAGTAAAGATGTGATGTAATAGTGAGGTTATAACATCAGAGTAAGTGCTGTGATGTCACAGTTGAGCAATGACGTCAGAGGGGAACCTGTGATTTCATAGTGAGGTTGTAATGTCACAGTGAGGCTATAACATCAGAGTGGATGCTGTGATGTCACAGTTGGGCAATGATTTCAAAGGTGAACCAGTGATGTCATAGTGAGGCTGTCATGTTACAGTGAGGCTATAACCTCAGAGGTAAGGCTGTGAAGTCACAGTGAGGCTGTGTTGTCACTAGTGATGGTGTGATATCACAGTGAGTCTGAGATGTCAGTGGAGCGGGACAATGACATCTCAGTGAGAATGTGATTTCAGTGGTTAGGCTGTGATATCAGAATGAGGCTGATATGAGTGATGAGGGTATAATGTCAAAGTAAGGCTATGATGTCAGAGGTGAAGCCTTATGTCACAGTTATGCTTTGATGGCAAGTATGGCTGTGATGTCACAATGAGGCTCTGATGTCACTGCGAAAATGCGATGTCACTGGGAAAGGTCCCACAGCGAGATTGTATTAGTGACACTGTGGTATCACAGGGAGGCTGTCATGTTTCAGTGAGCCTGTGAGGTCAGTGGTGAGGCTGTGGTGCCACAGTGAGTCTAGGTAGGTTGTCAGTGATGAGGGTATGATATTGTATTGAGGCTATCATTTCAGAGGTGAGCCTGTAATGTCATAATGAGGCTGTGATGAAACAGTGAAGGTATAACATCAAAGTTGAGGCTGTGAAGTCACAGTTGGTCAATGATTTCAGAGGTGAACCAGTGATGTCATAGTGAGGCTGTCATGTCGCAGTGAGGCTATAATCTCAGAAGTGAGGCTGTGATGTCACAGTGAGGCTCTGTTGTCACCAGTGATGCTATGATATCACAGTGAGGCTGGATCCTCACTGGTGTAGCTGTGATGCCACTGTGTTGCTGTGATGTCACTGTGTGGTTGTTGTGTCACATGAGCCTATGATGTCACAGGGAGTTGGTGATGTCACAGTGGAGGCTTTGAGGTCACGGTGAGACTGATATCAGTATCAAGGTTAATGTTACACTGAGGCTATGATGTCAATGGTGATGCTCTGAAGTCACATTGAGGCTGTGATGTCATAGGTATATCAGAGGTATGCATGTGATGTCACCATGAAGCTATTATGTCAGCATCAAGCTGATGTCACAGTGAGTTAGTGATGTCACAGTGAGACTGTAAGGACGCAGTGTGGCTTTGATGTCACAGTGAGGCTGTAAGGACACAGTGTGGCTTTGATGTCACAGTGAGGCTCTGATGATACAGTGATGTGATGTGACTGGAGAGATTTTAATGATACAATAAGACTGTGATGTTAGAGGTGAGGCTGATGTCATAATGAGATAGTGATGTCACAGTGAGATTGTGATGTCAATTGTGAAGTTGTGATGTCACAGTGAGTTTGGGTTTTTTTTTTGTTTGTTTTCTTTAAATTTTTTAAATTTATTTTTCTGTCATACAAACATAATAGGTACCCCTCCCTCCACCCCTCCATGGACCTCTCTGCTCCCTCCTTCATTTTGTGATATCAATAGTGGCACTGTGGTGTCACAGGGAGGCTGTCATGTTTCAGTGAGCATGTGTGGTCAGCAGGGAGGCTGTGTTGCCATAGTGAGGCTAGGTAGTATGTCAGTGATGAAGGTGTGATTTTAGAGTTAACCAGTGATTTCATACTGAGGCTGTTATGTCACAGTAAGGCCATAACCTTTGAGGTGAATGTGTGATTCACAGTGAGGCTGCATTGTTACCAGTGATGCTCTGATATCACAGTGGGAATGTAATGTCAGTAGAGTAAGACTATGACATTGTAGTGAGGATGAGATTTCAGTGTTTAGACCGTGATATTAGAATGAGGTTGATGTGAGTGATGGGGGTATGATGTCACAGTGAGGCTGGCATGTCACTGTTGAGACTATGATGCCACTGTGAGACTTTGATGTCACCGTGTGGCTGTGGTGTCACCATGAGCCCATGATGTCACAAGGAGTTGGTGATGTCATGGTGTAGGCTGTGAGGTTACAGTGAGACTGTGATGTCAGTGGCAAGGCTAATGTCAGAGTAAGGCTATAATGTCAGTGGTGATGCTGTGATGTCACATTGAGGCTGTAATGACACAGTGAGTCTATGTCAGAGTTTTGTATGTGATGTCACCATGAGGCTATTATGTCAGCAGCAAGGCTGATGTTACTGTTAGGTTGTAATGTCACAGTGAAGATGTGAGAACACAGTGTGGCTATGATGTTACAGTGAGGCTTGGACGTCACAGTGAGGTTGTGATGTCACTGGAGTGATTTTGATGGCATAGTGATGCAGTGATGTTAGTGGTGGTGCTGATGTCACAATGAGGCTGTTATGTCAATGTGAGGTTGTGATGTAACTGGGGAAGTTTGTTGTCACAGTGACATTGTCATGTCAGTAGTGACACTGTGGTGTCACAGGGAGGTTTTTATGTTTCAGTGAGCCTGTAAGGTCAGTGTTGAGGCTGTAGTGTCATAATTAAGCTAGGTAGGATGTAAGTGATTAGTATGTGAAGTCGCTTTGAGGCTATGATTTCAGAGGTGAGCCTGTGATGTCATAGTCAGGGTGTCATGTCTCAGTGAGGCTATAACCAGAGGTGAGGCTGTCTTGAGACAGTGACGCTGTGCTGTCACTATTGTGTGTGTGATTTCACAGTGAGTCGTTGATGTCACTGTAATGTTTGTATGTCACTGTGGACTGTCATGTCACCATGAAGTGATATCACCCTGGAAGCTGTGATGTCAGTGGCAAGCCTGATGTTATAATGAGTCTATTATGTAAGAGGTAAGTCTGTGGTGTCAGTGGGCAGGCAGTAAGGTCACTGTGAGGCTGTTATGTCGCAGTGAGGCTCTGATGTCAGGGCTGGTTCTATGAGATATCACTGAGGCAGTGACGTCAGTGGTGATACTTGGAATTCACAGTGAGGATAGTACATCAGTGGTGAGACTGTGAAGTCATACTGAGGCTGGATGTCAGACGAGAGGCTGTGATGTCACTGTGAATTGGTGATGTTAACATGAGGTTGTGATATCACAGTGAGATTGTGATATCAATGATGATAGACTATGGTATCATGGTTTGGCTGAGATTTCAGTGGTTAGGCTGTGATGTCAGAAGTGAGGCTGATGTCAATGATGAGGCTGAGATATCACAGTGAGTCTAGGATGTTGCTGGTGAGTCTGTGATGCCAGAGCGAGGCTGTAGTGTCACTGATGAGGCTGTCATGTGATCATGAGCCTGAAATGTCAGTGATGAGGCTGTGGTGTCATAGCGACACTAGGCAGCATGCCTGTCATGTCACTGTTGCCATGATTTCAGAGCGTAGGTAGGTTGTTATGTCACATTGAGGCTGTGATATCTGAGGTGAGGCAGTGATGTCAGAAATTAGCCTATAATGCCACAGTGAGGCTGTGATATCACTGTGAAGCTGTGATGTCACTGTGAAGCTGTGATGTCATTGTGATGCTGTGACATCACAGAGAAGTTGTGACATCACAGCGAGGCTGAGATGTCACTGTGGAAGATGTGATGTCAGTGGCAAGGCTGATTTCACCATGAGGCTATGATGTAACAGGTGAGTCTTTGATGTAACAGGTTAGATTGTGAGGTCACTGTATGTCTGTGATATCTGTGGTAAAATTGATGTCACAATAAGGCAGTGATGTAATGTGAGGCTGTGGGGTCACTGTTTATGATGTCAAAGACTATGATGTAACTGATGAGGCTGTCATGTGACTGTGAGCCTGTGTTAACTATAGTGAGTTGTGATGACCTAATAAGGCTAAGTAGGATACCATTGGTGAGGCAATGATGTCACAGTGTGCCTGTGATGTCACCATGAAGCAGTGATGTCATAGTGAGGCTCTGATGTCACAGTGAGGCTCTGATGTCACAATGCAGCTTTGAGGTCAGTGGTTAGGCCATGATTTCAGAAGTGATACAGATGTGAGACGCTAAGATGTGGCATTGATGATGTTATATAACTGGTGAGGCTGTGATGCCACACTGAGATTATGATTTCACCATGAGTCTGTGGTGTCAGTGGCGAGGCTTCAATATCACAGTGAGCCTGTTCTATCAGTGGTGAGATTGTGATGTCACAGTGAGACTTTGTTTCACCAGTGATGCTGTGATATCAGAGTGCGCTGAAATGTCAGTGGACCAAAACAATGACATCACAGTAAGGATGTGATTGCAGTGATTAGTGAGAGGCTAGTGTGAGTGATAAGGGTATTATGTCACAGTGAGGCAGGCATGTACTGTGAGGTTTTGATGTCAGTGGCAACACTGATGGCACAATGAGGATATGATGTAACAGGTGAGCCTGTGTTGTCACTAGGCAGGATATGAGATCACTGTGAGGCTGTGATGTCGCAGTGAGGCTCTGATGTCAGGGCTAATTCTGTGAGATGTCAGTGAGGCTGTGACATCAGGAGTGATGCTTGAATTTCACTGTGAAGTTAGGATATGAGGCTGTGCTGTCACATTGAGTCTTTGATTTTAGAGGAAAGGTGCGATGTCACTGTAAGATAGTGTTTTAAACATGAAGTTGTGATATCACCATGAGACTGTGATATGAGTGATGATAGACTGAGACATCACAGTTTGGCTGAGATTACATTTGTTAGGCTGTGATGTCAGAAGTGAGGCTGATGTCAGTGATGAGGCTGAGGTCACAGTGAGGCTGGGGTGTTACTAGTGGGGCTATGATGTCTGAGTGAGGCTGTGATGTCAGTGCAGCTGTGAGGTCAGTAGTTAGGCTGTGATTTCAGAAGTGAGATTGATGTGAGAGATGAGACAGAGATGTCACATTGATGATGTGATATAACTGATGAGGCTGTGATGCCACAGTGAGGTTATAATGTCAATATGAAGCTCTGGTGTCATTGTTGAGGCTGTAATATCACAATGTGGCTGTAATATCACTGGTGAGGATGTGATGTCACAGTGAGGTTGTGATATCAGTAGTTACTGTGCTTAAACAGGAAAATTATGTCATTGGTGAGGCTATATTTTCACTGGTGAAGCTCTAATGCCACAGTGAGTTTATTGTGTCAAACTTAGACTATGATGTCACAGTGAAGCTATGATGTCATAGGTGAAGCTTTGTGGCACAGTGATGCTTTGATTGCACAATATGACTATGATGTTCCAATGAGGCTGTGATGTCACTGTGAGGTTGTGGTGTCCCTGGGGAAGTTGAGATGTCACAGTAAGGTTGTGATGTCCATAGTGAAACTGTGGTGTCACAGGGAGGCTATCATGGTTTAGTAGCCTGTGAGGTCAGTGGTAAGACTGTGGTGTCACAGTGAGTCTAGTTAGGATGTCAGTGATGAGTGTGATGTCACATTGAGGCTCTAATTTCAGAGGTGAGCCTGTGATGCCATAGTGAGTTTGTGATGAAACAGTGAGGCTATAATGTCAGAGTCGATCCTGTGATGTCATAGTGTGAGCAATTATTTCAGAGGTGAGCTTACAGTTTCATAATGAGGCTGTGATGTCACAGTAAGGATATAACCTCAGAGTTGAGGCTGTAATGTCACAGTGAGGCTTTGATGCCAGAGTGAGGCTTTGATGTCACCATACCGCTGTGTTGTCACTGTGAGCTCTTGATGTCACAGGGAGTAGGTGATGTCACTTTGGAGACTGTGAGGTCACAGTGAGATTGTGATGTCAGTTGTGATGCTCTGATGTCACATGGAGGCTTTGATGTTACGGTGAAGCCATGTCAGAGGTGTGTATGTGATGTCACCATGAAGCTATTATGTCAGTGGAAAAGCTGATGTCACAGTGAGTTTGTGATGTCAGAGTGAGGGTGTGCTGTCATTGTCAGGTTATAATGTCAGATAGGCTGAGAAGACACAGTGTTTCTATGATATCATAGTGAGTCTCTGATGGCACAATGATGTTGCTATGTCACCAGAAATGTTTTATTGGCACAGTGAGTCTGTGATATTATTGGTGAGGCTGATGTTACAATGAGGCTGTGATGTTACTGGTGAAGGAGTGATGTCTCAATAAGGCTGGAATGTCAGTGGTGAGAAAGATGTCATAGGGAGTCTAAGATGTCACTGGTGATGCTATGATATTAGTGGTGAACCTACTATGTGACAGTGACACTGGTGAGGCTATGATGGAAAATGCTGTTTTGTCACTGGTGTATCAGTGATGTCCGGGAAACTGTGATATCAGGGGTAATAGACTATAACATCACAATCGGCTGAGATTTCACTGGTTAGGCTATGATGTCAGAATTGAGGCTGATGTCAGTGATGAGGCTGAGAAGTCACACTGAGGCTGGGGTGTCAAGGTTGATGCTGTCATGTGACCGTGAGCCTGAGATATCAGTGATGAGGCTGTGGTGTCATAGCGAGGTTAGTTAGGCAGGGTGCCCGACGCGTTGCTGATGCTATGATTTCAGAGATTATCCTGTTATGTCAAGTGAGGCTGTGATATCAGAGGTGAGGCTGTGATGTCATAGTGAGGCTGTCTCAGGTGAGACTGTCCTGTCACAGTGAGGCTGTGTTTTCACCAGTGATGCCATGATATCACAGTGAGGCTGTTATATCAATGGAGCTGGCCTATCACATCACAGTGAGGATGTGGTTTCAGTGGTTAGGCTGTGATATCAGAATGAAGCTGAAGTGAGTGATGAGGTTATGATTTCACATAAGGCTGCCATGTCACTGGTGAGGCTGTGATGTCACTGTGAGACTTTGATGTCACCAAATGAGGTGGTGTCACTGTGACCCTATGATGTCACAGTGATTTGGTGATGTCATGGTGGAGACTGTGAGATCACAGCAAGGCTATGAATTCAGTGGCAAGACTGATGTCGCAGTGAGGCTATGATGTCAGTGGTAATGCTGTGATGTCACATTGAGGCTGTGATTTCACGTGAGACTATGTAGTAGTATGTATGTGATGTTACCATGAGGCTATTATGTCAGTGGCAAAACTGATGACACAGTGGAGTTTGTGATGTCACAGTGAGGCTGTGGTGTCACTTTCAGGTTGTAATGTCACAGTGAGGCTATGAGGACACAGTGTGGCTGTGATGTTACAGTGAGGCTCTGCTGAAACATTAATGTTGTGATATCACTGGAGAAGATTGGATGGCACAGTGAGGCTGTGATGTTAGTGGTGAGGCTGATGTCACAATGAAGCTGTGATGTCACTGGTGAAGGAGTGATGTCACAATAAGAATGAAATGTCAGTGATGAAAAAGATGTCGTAATGCATCTGTGATGTAACTGGTGACGCTATGATGTCAGTCGTGAAACTATTATGCCAGTGACACTGGTGAGGCTGTGATGTCAAAGGCTGTGTTGTCACTGGTGTAGCAGTCATGTCAGTATTCTGACGAATGTCAGTGGCGACGCTGAGGTAACAGGTGATGCTGTGCTGTCACTGGTGAGGTCGTGATGTCACTGTGAGGCTGTGATGTCACTGTGAAGTTTTTACGTCAGTGTGGGCTTTCATGTCACTGTGACGAGATATTACTCTGCAAGTTGTGAAGTCACAGTGAGGTGTGTGGCCACTGTGAGGCTGTGATATCTGTGGGAAAATTGATGTCACAATCAGGCATTGATGTTACATGTGATGCTGTGATGTCACTGTTTATGATGTCAAAGGCTTTCACTGCTGAGACTGTCACGTCACTGTGAGCCTGTACTATCTGTGTTGAGTGTGTGTTGTCATGGTAAGGCTAAGTAGGATACCAGTGGTGATGCTGTGATATTACAGTGTGACTGTGATGTCACCGTAAGATTAGGATATCACTGTGTGGCTGTGATGTCACAATGTAGCTGTGAACTCAGTGGTCAGGCTGTGATTTTGGAAGTGAGACTGATGTGAGAGATGAGTCTGAGATTTCGCCTTGATGATGTGATATAACTGGTGAGCCTGTGATGTCACAGGGAAGTTATGATTTCCCCATGAAGCTGTGTTGTCGATGGTGAGGATGTAATATCATTGTGTGCCTGTCCCAGAAATGGTGGAGCTGTGATGTTACAGTGAGCCTATGTTGGCAAAGTGTGGCTGTGATGTCACGGTGAGGTTGTGATGTCAGTAGTGACTATGCTTTCACAGGGAGCATATATCATTGGTGAGACTGTATTGTCACTAGTGAGACTCTAATGTCAGAGTTAGATTATTGTGTCAAACTGAGGCTGCGGTGTCTTAGTGAGACATTTAGTGTCAGAGGTGAAGTTTTATGTCACAGTGATGCTTTGATGGCACAGTATGACGTGGTGTCACAATGAGGTTGTGCTGTCACTGTGAAGTGATGTCATGGTGAAAGGTTGTGGTGTCACAGTGAGGTTGTGTTGCCAATAGCGACACTGAAGTACCACAGGGAGGCTTTTATGATTCAGTGAGCCTGTCAGTTGTGAGGCTGTAGTGTCATAGTGAGACTAATAGGATGGCATTGATGAGGGTGTGATGCCACATTGAGGCAATGGTTTCAGAGGTAAGCCTGTGATGTCATAATGAGGCTTGATGAAACTGTGAGGCTACAACATCAGAGTGGATGCTATATTCTCACAGTTTGTCAATGATTTCAGAGGTGAACCTGTGATGTCATAGTGTGGCTCTCATGTCACAGTGAGGCTATAACCTCTGAGGTGATACTCTGATGTCACAGTGAGGCTGTGTTGTCACCAGTGATGCCATGACATCACAGTGAGGCTCTGATGTCATTGGACCAAGACTATGATATCACAGTCCGGATGTGATTTCAAGAATTAGGCTGTGATATCAGAATAAGACTGATGTGAGTGATGAGGTTATGATGTTACAGTGAGGCTGCCATGGCACTGATGAGTCTGCAATGCCAATGTGAGGCTTTGATATCACCGCGTGGCCATGGTGACACCATGAGCCTGTGATGTCACAGGGAGTTGTTGATGTCATGGTAGATGCTGTGAGATCACAATGAGGCTATGATGTCAGTGGCAAGGCTGATGTTACTGTGAAGCAATGTCAGTGGTAATACTGTGATGTCACATTGAGGCTGTGATGTCACAGTGTGGCTAGGTCAGTCGTATGTGATGTCATCTCTGCCTCATCTCTCACATCAGTTTCACTTCTGAAATCACAGCCTAATCACTAACCTCACAGCTGCATTGTGACATCATAGCCTCACCCCTGGTATCCTACCTAGTTTTACTAGGACACTACAGCCTTAGCACAGACAGCGCAGCCTCACATTGATGTGACAGTATCAGCAATGCCATCATAGCCTTTGATATCATAAACACTGACACCACAGCCCATGATTTTACAGGGAGATGGTTATATCACAGTGAAAGCTGTGACGTCACAGTGAGACTGTGATGTTAGTGGAAAGGCTAATGTCACAATGAGGTTATGATATCAGTGGTGATGCTGTGATGTCACATTAAGTCTGTGATGTCACAGCGAGGCTATGTCAAGATGTGTATGTGATGTCACTATTAGGCTATTATGTCATTTGCAAGGCTGCTGTACAGTTTGTTCTTGATGTCATACTGAGGCTGTGATGGCACTGTCAGGTTGTAATGTCACAGTGTGGCTATGATGTCATCATGAGACTCTGATTACACATAGATGTGTTATCACTGAAGATGTTTGGATGGCACAGTGAAGCTGTGATATTGGTGATGAGGCTGATGTCACAATGAGGCTGTGATGTCAATGGTGAAGGTGTGATATCACAATAAGGCTGAAATGTCAGTGATGAAAAAGATGTCATAGTGAGTCTATGATGTCACTGGTGAGGCTATGATATCAGTGGTGATGCTGTGATGTAACATTGTGGCTGTGATGTCACAGTGAGACTATGTCACAGCTGTGTATGTGATGTCACCAATGAGGCTCTTATGTCAATGGCTAGGCTCATGATGTCACTGGTGAGGCTATAATGTTAGTGGTGAACCTATTACGTGACAGTGACACTGGTGAGGCTGTGATGCCAAAAACTGTGTTGTCACTGGTGTGGAAGTGATGTCAATGTTCTGATTAAAGTCAGTGTCAATGCTGATGTCGCAGTTGAGGCTGTGATGTCACTGTTATGCTATGAAGTCACTGTGGGGGTTGCAGGTCACTGTGGGCTGTCATGTCTCCATCAGGTGATATTACTCTCGAAGCTGTGATGTCATAGTGAGGCTGCAACGTTATTGGCAAGAGTGATGTCACAATGAGGCTATGATGTAACAGTTGAGTCTGTTGTGTCAGTGTGCAGTTTGTGAGGTACAGTGAGGCTGTGATGTCAGGGCTGATTCTATGACATGTTAGCGAGACTGTGATGTCAGAGGTGATGCTTTGATTTCACAGTGATGTTAGGATGTCAGTGGGGAGCCTGTGCAGTCACACTGAGGCTGTGATATCAGAAGATAGGCTGTGATGTAACTGTGTGGCAGTGATGTTACCGTGAAGTTTTGATATCGGTGATAGATTATAACATCACAGTTTGGCTAAGATTTCAATGGTTAGTCTGTGATGTCAGAAGTGAGGTTGATGTCAGTGATGAGGCTGAGATATCACCGTGGGGCTGGAATATTACTGGTGAGGCTGTGATGCCACAGCGAGGGGGTGGCATCACTGTTGTGTCTCTCATTTGACTGTGAGCCTGAGATGTCCGTGATGAGGCTTTGCTATCATTTCCATGCTAGGCAGGATGTCCATGGTGTCCCTGATGCTATGATTTCAGAGGTTAGCCTCTTATGTCACAGTAAGTCTGTGACATCAGAGGTGAGGCTGTGACATCATAGTGAGGCTGTGATGTCAGAAATGAGGAAATAATGCCACAGTGAGGCTGTGTTAGCAATGTGAAGCTGTAATGTCACTATGAGGCTGTGACATCACAGATTTCCTGATGTCACAGTGAGTCTGTGAAGTCACTGTGGAATATGTGATGTCAGAGACAAGCATAATTTCACTATGAGGCTATGATGTTAACAGGTTAGTCTATGATGTAACTGGTTAAACTGTGAGGCTGTGAGATCACTGTGAAGCTGTGATATCTGTGGGAAGATTGATGTTGACAGGCCGTGATTCTCTGCCTCTACAGTAAAGGTAGCTTTTCCTCATTTCTGTTGGAATTTTTCTGCTTGTGCAGGTCAAATAAGAACTTTGTAGGATTCATATCTATTTTACTTTTGGGGACACCATGGTTGATCCACCAATGCCAAAGGTCTACATAAGTGAGATCTTCATAAGTACTGTTCTGTCTATGCTGTACATTTTGGTTAGTAAACTTTGTCATTGGTGATTCAATGCTGCCACTTGGCCCCTACTACTCCTAGATCCACCTAGGCCCATTAAATTTAAGTCTTCGAACTGGGTGGCTGTATCTCCCATTGTTAGTTCTGGCACAAGGGGAAGAGAAATGGTAGGAGCCTTCATATTTGGTGGTGCCCCTCTCACCAATTTATTAAGTACATATCTAGTAAAAGGCATGTAATCTGGATTCTGCCATTGAGAATTGGATTTTAAAGAATGAATTCAGTCAAGGATACTAATTTCCTTGAGGCTCTTAATCCCATCAGCAATATTAAACCAAGGAATATCTGGAATCTCCAGTTACTTTACAGAGGACCAAACATTAATCAGTACTTCAGCTACCCACACAAGTAAACTCTTGGTACAATTTTTTAATTTTTTTTATTATTTATTCAATTGTGTATCTGTGTGCGTGTGTGTGTGTACGCATAGAACCACAGGCAAATTCGGGAACCACCATGGATGCCTCCACCTCCTCTTTATTTACTCTGCTCTGGGATTCACAGGCTCCGCCCTACCAGGACCAGAAATGCAGGCCGCCCCCGCTTCCACTCGGCATCTATACGTGGGGTCTAGGATCCAGAACCCAGGACCTTCCGCCTCTTGGTGGCTTAAACCTTGAGCTACCTCTCTAGCCCCTCTTGGTACAATTTTTTAAAAATATTTTTTATTATTATTTCTGCTCATACAAACTTAGTAGGTACACTGGTTCCCTCCCACCCTCCTCCTCTCCCCCGACCCCCCCTGCTGCCCCTGCCCTCACTCCTCCCTCCCCATCCCCCAGTGTCTCCTCTCCAATCCCCAGAGAATCCTTAAATGTGCATGCCAGACTCTCCTCTGGGCCCTTCTCTCAGATGATGTACAAGGAACCAGTGGCATTTCCCTGAACCTTTTCCTGTGTTCCCCTTAACCATAGGAACAATACTGTGGCTGTCAATCCCTTGCCTCCAAGGATCTTGGTGCCTTCAGCATATGCTAGACTTTGTGGGGTCAATAGTATGTTGCACATACCGCAGGGCATGCAAAGTCCAATTATTATTGCATCATATTATCTTGCATATCATTGCTCCTCCCATCCTTGTGCTCTTACAATCTTACTGCCCCCTCTTCCGCAAATTTCCCTGAGCTTCAGGATGGAGAGAGATTAGGCTGGCCTAGTTCTAGGTGGTTGATATAGAGTCTCTGAAGTTCTGGATTATGGTTTGTTGATTTTCTTTTGCAGTTTTACTGCTCCTGCGATGCCCTTTACTCCATGCTGATGGGTACTGAATGTCACCCCTTGCAGTCCTTGATGGAGGCCTATTTTCTCTGCTGTATCATGGTCCCCTCTCTCCTTGTTTTTGGTATAGCCCTCCAACCCCATTCCTCCTGTTCATAATCCTTGCAATTACTGTAGATATTACAGAGATTTATCTTAGAGTGTCTCTAGGTGGGCTGAGTGGGTTTGGTACTAGGAATCACCTATTAGGGAGTACATATAGCACTTAATTTTCTGGGACTGGGATACTTCACATAATGTAATTGTTTCTAATAACATCCATTTCCCAGAAAATTCCACTAATTCATTATTTTTAATAGCTGAGCAGTACTCCATTGTATAATATACTACATTTTCCTTATCCACTAGTCAACTGTTGGACATTTGGGTTGATTCCATGACTTTGCTATTGTAAACAGTGCTGCTATGAACATGGTCGTGCTTGTGCTATTGAAATGAATTTTTGCTGTATGTGGGTTTATTCTCAAAAGTGTAATAGCAAGGTCATATGGCATTTCAATCTTTAATTTCTTCAAGAATCTCCAGACGGCTCGCCAGAATGGATGTATGAACCAACATTCCCACCAGCAATTACTGTAGATATTACAGAGATTTATCTTAGAATGTCTCTAGGTCCTCTCCAGCATTTGTTGTTGTTTGTATTGTGGATTTTTGCCATCTTGACTGGGGTGAGATGATACCTCAGGGAAGTTTTGATTTGCATTTCCCTGATGGCTAAGGAAGAGGAGCATTTTTTAAGATATTTGTTAGAAACTAGTTTACCTATTAAGTTTGTATGAGCTGAAATAATAATAAAAAATGTATATAAAATACATAGAAAAAAAAGATATTTGTTAGACATTTTAATTTCATCCCTAGTAAAGTTTCTTTTAAGTTCCAGGGTGCATTTTTTAATTGGGCCATTAGTTTGCTTGGTATTTAGTTTTCTAAGTTCTTTGTGCACTCTGGACAATAGAGCTCTATCAGATATGTGGTTAGTGAAGATTTCCTCCCATTCTGTGGGTTGTCTTTGAGCTCGTGTTACAATCTCTTTATCTGAGCAGAAGCTCTTTAATTTCACAAGGTCCCAAATGTTGAGAGTTGGTAGCAGTGACTGTGCCATTGGATGTCTGTGTAGGAACTGTTGGTCTAGGCCAATCAGCTCGAGGGAGTCCCCTACCCTTTCAACTATGGTTTTTAAAGTCTCTGGCCTTAAATCAAGGTCCTTGATCCATTTGGAATTAAGTCTTGTACATGGTGACAAGTACGGGTCCAGCTTTAATCTTCTGCATGTGGAGATCCAGTTTTGCCAGCACCATTTGTTGAAGATGCTGTTCTTTTTCCATTGGATTTTTTTGGGCCCCTTTGTCAAAGACCAAATGGCTGTAACTTTGTAGGCTTATATCTGGGTCTTCAACCCTTATCCATTGATCTGTGTGTCTATTTCGGAGCCAGTACCAGGCTGTTTTTATAACTATGGATTTGTAGTATAGACTAAGGTTTGGTATGGTAATACCTCCAGCAGTGTTTTTGTTACTCAGGATTGTCTTTGCTATCCTGGGTCTTTTGTGCCTCCATATGAATTTTGAGATTATTTGGTCAACTTCTTTAAAGAATTGCTTTGGGATTTTAATTGGTATAGCATTGAATTTGTATATTGCCTTTGGTAGGATGGTCATTTTTACAATGTTGATTCTACCAATCCAGGAACATGGGAGGTCTTTCCACCTTCTGGTGTCTTCTGCAATTTCTTTCTTTAGGGTTTTAAAGTTTTCATTGTAAAGGTCTTTTACCTCCTTGGCTAGGTTTATACCAAGGTATTTAATTTTTTAGGGAGTATAGTAAATGGGATTGTTTCTCTCAAGGCTTTTTCACTTCTTTCATTCTGGGCAGATAGGAAGGCCTCTGATTTTTGCACATTTATTTTGTATCCTGCCACCCTGCTGAACTTCTCAATTAGTTCCAGGAGCTTCCTGGTGGAGTTTTTAGGATCACTCAGGTATAAGATCATGTCATCTGCAAATAGGGATAGCTTGATTTCTTCCTTGCCGATTTGAATCCCTCTTATGTCCCTTTCTTGTCTTATGGCTTCAGCTAAGACTTCAAGTACAATATTGAATAGAAGTGGTGAGAGTGGACAGCCTTGTCTAGTTCCTGATCGAAGTGGGAATGCTTCCAATTGTTCCCCATTGAGCATAATCCTTGCTGTGAGCTTGTTGTATACAGCTTTTATTATATTGATAAAGGTTCCTTTCATTCCCACAGTCTCTAGCGTTTTGATCATAAAAGGCTGTTGGATTTTGTCAAAGGCTTTTTCTGCATCTATAGAGAGTATCATGTGGTCTTGGACTTTGGATTGGTTTACATGATGAATTACAACCTTGTGTGCCGGAGATGGAGCCTACTTGGTCCCCGTGAATGATCTTTTTGATATGTTTTTGAATCCGATTTGCTAAGACTTTGTTGAGAATCTTTGCATCTGTGTTCATCAGAGAGTTCGGCCTATAGTTTTCTTTTTTAAGTGAATTTTTATTAGGTTTTGGAATTAAGACGATATTACCTTCATAGAAGGAATTTGGTCGTATTCCTTCCTTTGCTATTTGATGGAACAGTTTAAGGAGTCTTTGTGTTATTAACTCTTTAAATGTCCGGTAGAACTCTGTGCTGAATCCATCTGGTCCAGGACATTTTTTGGTAGGAAGATTCGAGATTACTTCCTCAATTTCCTTGTATGTTATAGGACTATTTAAATAATTCACAACTTCCTGATTCAATTTAGGTAGGTTGTGTTTACTTAGAAATTCATCCATCTCTTGTCAAACTTCACAGAGTATAAGTTTTTGAAATATGATGTTATAATTCTCTGGATTTCTTGGGTATTAGTAGTGATAACTTCATGTTCATTTCTAATTTTGTTAATTTGGGTTTTCTCTCTCTTGCTTTTGGTTAGTTTAGCTAGGGGTGTATCAATCTTGTTGATTTTTTCAAAGAACCAGCTTTTTGACTGGTTGATTTTTTCTATCGTTTTCTTAATCTCGATTTCAGATATTTCTCCCCTTATTTTGCTAATCTCTTCTCTTCTACTACTTTTGGGATCAGATTGCTCTAGTTTTTCTAAAACTTTAAGCTGCATTGTTAAGTTGTTTATATCTGACGTTTCCATTTTTTTGATGTAGACATTAAGAGCTATGAACTTACCTCTTAGAACAGCTTTCATTGTTTCCCAGAGATTTTGGTGAGTTGTATTTTTGTTATCATTCACTTTCAGGAAATCTTGAATTTCCTTTTTAATTTCTTCCTGAATCCAGTTCTCATTCAGCATCATATTGTTAACTTTCCAGGAGTTAGTGTATTTTCTCTTGTTTGATGTGTTGTGGATGTCCAGCTTTAGGCCGTGGTGGTCTGATAGGGCGCAGGTTAGAATTTCAACTTTTTTGTATATGTGTAGATTCGTTTTGTGGCCCAATATGTGATCTATTTTGGAGAAAGTTCCGTGTGCTGCTGAGAAATATGTGTATTCTTTGGTACATGGGTGAAAAGTTCGATAGAGATCTGTAAGGTCCATTTCTTTCAGGGTGTGAATAAGTTCCAAAGTGTCTCTGTTAAGCTTTTGACCTATTGATCTATCCCATGTTGAGAGGGTGGTGTTGAAGTCCCCAAGAATTATCGTTTGGGGGTTGATTTCTTGCTTTACACGCTGTAGGGTTTTCTTAATGAATGTGGAGGGGCCCGTATTGGGTGCATATATGTTCAGTATTGTGAAGTCTTCCTGGTGAATTGTACCTGTGACTAAAATGTAGTATCCATCCGTGTCTCTTATAATTTTTTTTGGTTTGAAATCCACTTTGTCTGATAGCATAATGGCTACCCCTGCCTGTTTTCTGCTTCCATTAGCTTGTAGAATTGTTGACCAGCCTTTTATTTTTAGAGCGTGCATATCTTTTGTGGTGAGATCGGTTTCCTGCAGGCAGCAGATTGATGGATTGTGATTTTTAATCCAAGTTTGTAATCTGTGTCTCTTGATCGGTGAATTAATTCCATTAACATTTAGTGTTATAATGGAGAAACTATTTTTAATTCTATAAATTTATTATGTTTAGTAGTGTTTATAAGTATATTGCTTCGCTTTTAATGGTGTTATATTTGCCTTCTGTTCTCCTGGATATGCCTGTTTTTTTCTTCACGCTTGAGTATCATTTCTAGCAGTTTTTGAAGGCCTGGTTTGGTGGACATGTATCCCTTCAAGTTGTCTTTGTGCTGGAAAGTTTGTCTTTCTCCCTCGATCATGACTGATAGTTTTGCAGGGTAAATCAGCCTGGGTTGACATTTTTGCTCATTCAATACTTGAAGTATGTCTCTCCAAGCTCTTCTTGCTTTTACTGTTTCGACTGAGAAGTCATTTGTTATTTTAATAGATTTACCTTTAAAAGTGACTTGTTTTTACTCCCTTGAAGCTCTCAGCACCAGTTCTTTATCTTGAATATGGAGTGTTTTAACTATTATTTGCCGTGGCGTGCTTCTGTTTTGGTCATATCTGTTTGGGGTGCAGAATGCCTCTTGTATATGGATGGGCCTCTCTTTTTTTAGATGAGGAAAATTTTCCTTGATGATCGTTTGAAAAATTTCCTCAGGGGTGGTATTTTCAGATTCTTGCTCTGGTATTCCATGAATACACATGTTAGGCTTCTTCAGGGTGTCCCATATCTCCTGGATATTTCTCTCAAGTATCTTTTTGGTTTTAACAACCTCTTCCATTGAGCTGGTTAGTACTCCCAGTTTATCTTCAAGGTCTGAAATTCTGTTTTCTGCTTCGTTAGTTCTGTTGATAAGACTCTCTGTAGAGTTCTGGGTTGAAGATAACTTGTAGCTCAGTTTTAAACTCTGCTTGAGTCTCTTTTAACTGCTCTATGCCAGTTTTTGTTTCTTGTACTGTTTTTCTCAACTCCTCCCAATGTCTGTTGTGTTCCTCTTCAAAGCGATTGATTCGATTATGTAATTCCTGCCTGATTTCCTCTTTCATATTATTGAACATGGTAATGATCATATTTTGAAAGTCGTTATCGTGTGTCAGGCTTTCTTGGCCTTTTTCTGCGGTTTTGTTCTGGTTGGAGTCTAATATTATGGGATTAATTTCTTCAGTGGGAAATTTGTTTACTTGAATATTGCTTCTCATGGATTTGCACTTTGACTTTGGCATTGTCATTTTAACTCTTAGATCTTTTAATTTCACTAAACTGAATTATTTGGCCTGGGGTTCTGGGGGTGGGCAGGGACAGAGCTTACCTAGGTCATGGGTGAGGCCCGGCTGGAAGGTGCGCGGGTCCCGACTAGCGGAGCGGGTTGGGGAATGTGAGGATGGGAGCGTTGGCGTGGAGCTACTTAACCCGAGGGCAGCTGGGGCGGGGCCAGGGCGCAGGGGGAGGTCCTCCTCATCCCTTGGCCCTGCGTGCGGCTCCGGTTGGATGGCAGGAGCTGGAGTCAGGTCCCTTTGGGCTGACCGGGTGTTCTGGTGGGTGAGTGCAGCCGGGGCTTACCTAGAGTCGCGGGGTGAGGCCCCCGGCTGGACCACGCGTGCGCGTCCGGACCGGCGGAGCGGGGCGTGGTGAAAGGGAGCTGGAGAAATTATTTTTAATTCTGGACTTTTTAATGTTTAGTAGATTTTGTGAGCATGTTGTTTGATATTTATGTTTTGGTGGTATTATACTTTCCTTCTGTCCTCCTGGATACGCTTGTTCTTTTCTTGAAGCTTGAGTATCATTTCTAGCATTTTTTGAAGGCCTGGTTTGGTAGACATGTATCCCTTCAAGTTGTCTTTGTGCTAGAAAATTTTTCTTTCTCCCTTGACCATGACAGATAGTTTTGCCGAGTATATCAGTCTGGGTTGGCATTTTTGCTCATTTAATACTTGAAGTATGTCTCTCCAAGCTCTTCTTCTTTTTTTTTTTATTTGCACATCCATGTTGATTGCTGTATTTACAATAGCAAAGAAATGTAACAGTTACTCTTAACTATTGCTGTGAGAGAGCACTCAAAGTCAATCAACTTAAGGGACATAGGGAGGTTTATTCAGCTTACGGTTCCAGAGGGAACGGACAGTCTCTCAAAGCAGAGGCAGCATGACTGGCTGGCCAAAGCTAGAGGAGGATAAGTCACCACAGACATCGTGGAAGCTGAGAGCTGCAGACTGCTTGCAGCAAAGCCAGACTTCTCCTGGAGGTAGGGTGGGACTAATCCACCTCAAGGCCCACCCCTGGTGACTGCTTCCTCCAGCAAGGCTCCACCTCTCAAGGTGCCATGACCTTGCCAAACACATAAGACTGTGGGGGACACATTTTAAACCATGACATTCCACCCCTGGTCCTCAAAGGCTCATTGCCATCTCATTATGCAAACCATACTCAGTCCAACTTTAAAAGTCTTCATAGACTACATCAGTACTCCCAACAGTCCAAAAGTCCAAAGTCCAAAATACAAGCTACATACTTCTAGCATACAATGGCACAGAATAAACATTCCCATTCCAAAAGGAAGGAATGGGGGCATATCCAGGAAAGATCAGTCCATAACAAGACCGAAAATCAGCAGGACAAACTCCAAATCTTGTACCCCAAGTCCAACAGGTGAGCCTCTTGTTGAAATCATCTCAGTTCCAAAGGGCTTTGGTTCCACCCCTCCAATGCAGCTGCCCATAGAATACATTTGTCTCTTGAGCTGACTTCTCCCAGGGTATACAGCTCTCCTTGGCAGGTGTCCCATGTTGTGTCTGGAATCGCTAACATATTTACTTCTCAATGGCAAACCAGGCTTTAACTCCACAACACAAACTGCCCTTCTTGGGCCTCTAACCTTCAGGCTTCTTGCCTCATGATGCCTGGATTCTGCCAATTTTTGAAATCTTGGAGGAGGACTCCATGATCTCCTGCCTCTTGCATCACTGATGCCTCTAAAACCAGAACCACGTGGACGACTTTGCCAAGACTGGCCCCCTTGAATCACAGCTGATTCTGCTTCTCTATGTTGACCATCTCTTTCACTCCTGGGAAGTTGCTTGGTAAGAGAAACCAACTCTTGCTTTGGACCTCCACCCTTCAGCTCCAGTCTTCTGAAAGGATTTGCATTCTTATGAGTGGGAGCCTTCCCTGAGGATTTGCCCTCAAGCTAGGGCCTCTCCTATTATTCAAATAGTTAATCTCTTCAACAGCCATCTTGCTTTCTGCTTCTCTTTAAGTTTGCCATTGTATTTTTCATCATTGGTTCTTACATTTTTTGCTTCTTCCTGCCTGATCCTTTGCTCTTTTTCATAGCTCTGCAGACAACTAAAAAGTAGCCATATCACATTGTTAAGACTACATTGCTTTGAAATTTCCTCCACCAAGCACTCCAGCTTAATTTCAGGCAAACTTTCAGGATGAGGGCAAAACTTCGCTAAACTCTCGGCCAACCTCACTCATCCAATTGCAAACACAGTCTCTGTTCCCCTCTGGACCATTGCAAGCTGGGCTAGTGGAAGCCCAGCAGTGGAGCCTGCATCTCTCACAGCATTGCTCTCCTCTGAGCTCTCACGAGAAAGGTCCCTTTGGCCCAACCGTCAAGACGCAAAGATTTTCCTAGCACAAAGTCTCAAAGTTCTCCGTATTTCTCCCAACAAACAGTTCCAAAGACACACTAGCCATATCACAGCCATGCTTCTGGGTACCAACTTTTCTCAGCTTCACAAACAACATTTTATGGTACCAGCTGTTCTTATCTCACAGCAATACCCCACTATCCAATACCAATTTCTGTAACAGTTACTCTTAACGATTGCTGTGAGAGAATACTCAAAGTCGATTAACTTAAGGGAGAAAGGGAGGTTTATTCAGCTTAAGGTTCCAGAGGGAAGGTACAGTCTCTCAAAGCAGAAGTAGTATGGCTGGCTGGTCAAAGCTGGAGGAAGCTAAGTCACCGCAGACATTTTGGAAGCTGAGAGCTGCAGACTCTCCAAGCTCTTCTTGCTTTTACTGTTTCCATTGAGTAGTCATTTGTTATTCTAATAGGTTTACCTTTAAAAGTGACTTGCTTTTTTCCTCTTGAAGCTCTCAGCACCTTTTCTTTGTCTTGAATGTGGAATGTTTTGACTATTATTTGTGGTGGCGATTTTCTATTTTGGTCCTATCTGTTTGGAGTGCGAAATGCCTCTTGTATTTTGATGGGTCTCTCATTCTTCATTTGAGGGAAGTTTTCATTTATGATGATTTGAAATATTTCCTCAGGTGTGGTATTTCGGGATTCTTGTTCTGGTATTCCATGAATGCACATGTTAGGCTTCTTCAGGGTGTCCATATCTCTTGAATGTTCCTCTCAAGTATCTTTTTGGCTTTAATAATCTCTTCCATTGAGCTGGTCAATTCTCCCACTTTGTCTTCAAGATCTGAAATTCTATTTTCTGCTTCATTTGTTCTGCTGATAAGACTCTCTGTTGAGTTTTGGGTTGAAGATAACTTGTCTTTTAGTTCGATTTTAAACTCTGCCTGAGACTGTTTTAACTGCTCTATGCATATTTTTGTTTCTTGAACTGTTTTTCTCAACTCCTCCAAGTTCCTGTTGGGTTCATGTTCAAAGTGGTTGATGCGGTTGTTTAACTCATCTTGGATTTCCTCTTTCATAGTATTAATCATAGTATTAATCATACTTCAAGTATTAAATGAGCAAAAATGCCAACCCAGACTGATATACCCAGTAAAACTATCTGTCATGATTGAGGGAAAAAGAAAAGTTTTTCATCACAAAGACAACTTGAAGGGATACATGTCTACCAAACCAGGCCTTCAGAAAATGCTAGAAATGATACTCAAGCTTAAAGAAAAGAACAATCGTATCCAGGAGGACAGAAGGAAAGTATAATACCACCAAAACATAAATATAAAAAATATGCTTACAAAAATCCACTGAACATAAAAAAGTCTAGAATTAAAAATAATTTCTCCAATAATATTAATTTCTCCATAGTATTAATCTGAAAGTCATTATGTTGGCTCTGGCTTTCTTGGCTATTTTCTGTGAATTTGTTCTGGTCAGAATCCATCATTATGGGGTTAATTTTTTCGGTGGAAGTTTGGTCTTCTGGGATTTTGTTTCTCGTGGATCTGCACTTTGACTTGGGCATTGTTGTTTTGTTTCTTAGGACCTTTCAGTTTCTGTGTGTTTTTCACTAAACTGATTTAGTTGGTATTATTACACTTGCCAGTTATTATTAATGCTTACCTTGGATTGGGTATGTTTATCTATTGCTATTGTAATTTCCTAGATGAGGCTATTAGGCTCTTAGTACCTCAGTTAAGTCAGGTTAAGTAGACAAGGGGTGAATATTAGTATGGTAGTGCTCTTTTATGATTTAGTATCTTGGTGATATGTGAGGGTGAGTGGTGTACTCCCTGGAGTTGTACATGTTTTTGGGGTGGCTGTATGGAGAAGTTGATCTACAGCAATTGATACTAGAAAAGATCAGTAAGGTGAGAAAAAGGAAGTTTACTTATCTTTGGGCTGGATGTGAAAAATCTCTCCCACGTGATAGGATGATTGTAGAGGACTCCAGATGTATGGCCTTTGTCCCTTAGAGTTTTGCTTGAGTTTCCTTTAGACTCTATTGAATTCTGAGTAGCAGTGTGTCCTCCGTGGACAATGGGCGTAGGTCCCCGGTGGGCTGGAGAGGCAGAGGGTCTGATGTTGATGGCAGAATCCTTCACCTGGGATCTGGGACTTGACTTAGTGGCCCACCCAAGCTCCAGGGATGGAGGAATGTGAGCAAGTCCTGTCTGGTCCGGCAGAGGCGCGGAACCTAGGAAGAAAGGGGCTGGGTTCTGGGGCAGGGCCCAGACAAAGCTGGAGGCTGCCTGGGTGCCGCTGAGACTGACTTGAGGGCACCTGGGGGGGGGGCTAGGTGGCCTCACCTGGGACCTGGGACCTGGCGAGCGGGAGGATGCAAGAGGCTGGGGTGGGGCCCAGGTCAAGCCAGAGGCTGCCTGGGTGCCACTGGGACTGACACGGGGGCACCTGGGGGGGCTGGGCAGACTCACCTGGGACCTGGGACCTGGGACCTGGGACCTGGCGGGCTGGAGGACACAAGGGGCTGGGGTCCGGGGCGGGGCCGGGCCATGCCGGAGGCCACTTGAGTGCCACTGGGACTGACATGGGGGCACCTGGGGGGCCCCTCTTGGTACCATTTTTAACTCTGCAAGTAACAGTGTTAAACTTAGAATCTGTACTAAATGGGCCCATTTCTGTGAATTCACTTTTATCCAGTTTTATACTCCTTCTACTAGTATCCCACAGCCTTACAATCCATTCCCAGAGGTATTATCCAGACTGCTGCTTGAATGAATTAGAAAAGTCATACAGTTCTTTAGGGGTATAGCGCACCTCCTCATGAACCACACTTTCTATTTCACCTTTAGGAGCCTATTTAGCCTTGAACCTAGTTATAGGCCTGGAAGCAATCACAGGTGTCTGTGCTGTAACTTCAGTATTTTCTTGTGGTAAAGGTGAAAACAATACTTCTGTAGAGGGTGGGTGTGGGGATTCATTTTCTGCTGAGGGAGGGGAGACTATTTCCTTAGGCAAAACAAAACCATCAGAATATGAGGGTTCAAATGTGTGTGCATCTGTGTGTATGTAGAACCACGGATGAATTCGGGAACCACCATGGACGCCTCCACATCCTTCTGCCATGGGATTCACAGGTTCCGCCCTACTAGGACCAGAAGCACAGGCCGCCCATCAGTTTGGTCCTCCCACATATCAGCATCCCACTTTTTGGGGGATTCTCTTCCAATCAATGCTTTTATTTTAATGTCTGACATCTTTTGAGGCTGGGATTTTAATTTATGTTGTATGATTCGAGCCTTATTGCTAATGGAGAGAAGATTCTCTTCTACAGCACACTTAGAAATTTCTAAGTTGTTTATGCGCTTTCTGAGTTGGACATTTTCCTCTCCAAGATCTTCTTTTTCTATTTGTAGTTCAATGAGAGATGCTAGAAGCAACCAGCCAGCATCATTGATTTCCTTATTCTTGCTAATTTTATCTAAAGTTTAATATACAGAATCACTAAGCTTCACAATCTTTGCAAGAGGGGCATCAAGAGTGTCCAACACACCTATTTTTACCAATTTTACAAACAGTTCACTCTAAACAGTTGCCGTGTTCTCCATACCACTCAGGGGGTCTTTTTCTTTTTTTAATTCAATTGTGCAAGTGTGCATATGGATGTGTGCGCACGCATGTGTGTGTGTGTCTGTGTGTGTGTAGAACCACGGACGAATTCGGGAACCACTATGGACGCCTCCACCTCCTTCTGCCGTGGGATTCACAGGTTCTGCCCTACCAGGACCAGAAGCGCAGGCCACCCCCCTTCTGCCTGGCGTTTATACGTGGGATCTGAGATCCGAACTCAGGACCTTCCACCTGCAAGGCAGAGGCTTAACCCCTGAGCCACCTCTCCAGCCCTAGGGGAGTCTTTAGTCGTGGGAGTTCCACTGGCTCAAAAAGCCAGCCCCAGATATCACAAAGCTTGCCAGCAAAATTCATTCTTATAATTCTGTTTTTCTAGAACCATTTCTGGTACCAATTTCTGTATTAGGTAAGGTTCTCTAAAGTCTTGGAATTCGCAGAATGCATATATATTGCAATATATATATATTGCAGTACTGGGAGGATGCTATGAGAGCTTTGGAGGTCCTGATAGGATCTAGGGCAGGTATAATCCTATCAAGTGATCTCAGTAGATCCTTTCCCGTTGACACTCAGGCTTAATTATCACAGGCTATAAGGTCAGAGTCGACGATGTGGTGTCACAGTTGGGCAATGATTTCATAGGTGAGTTTGTGATGTCATAGTGATGCTGTCATGTCACAGTGAGGCTATAACTTCAGAGGTGAGACTGTGATGTCATAGTATGGATGCTTTGACACCAATGATGCTGTGATATCACAGTGAGGCTGTGTTGTCAGTGGAGCGAGACTGATATCACAGTGAGGATGTGATTTCTGTGGTTAGGCTGTGAAATCAGAATGAGGCTGATGTGAGTGATGAGGGTATGATTCACAATGAGGCTGTGATGTCGGTGGTGATAGACTATGATGTCACAGCTTGGCTGAGATTTCAGTAGTTAAGCTGTGATATCAGAAGTGAGGCTGATGTCAGTGATGAGACTGAGATATCACAGTGAGGCCGTAATGTTACTGGTGAGGCTGTGATGGCACAGCGAGGCTGTGGTGTGACCATGAACCTGAGATGTTAGTGACGAGGCTGTGGTATTATAGCGAGGCTAGGCAGGATGTCCGTGGTGTCACTGATGCTATGATTTCCAAAGTCAGCCTGTTATGTCATAGTGAGGCTGTAATGTCAGAAGCGAGGCTGTGATGTCACAGTAAGGCTGTGATGTCACAGTGAGATTATAACCTCAGAGTTAAAGCTATGATGTCACAGTGAAGCTGTGTTGTCACCAGTAATGCCGTGATATTACAGTGAGGCTGTACTGTCAGTGGAGTGAGACTATGATATGAGAGTGAGGATGTGATTTCAGTGGTTAGGCTGGGATATCAGAATGAGGCTGATGTGAATGATGAAAGCAAGGATCTCCTTGTATAAAACAACTGTCGAGGTGTGAAAGAGCTTTCTCCCTTGGTCAGCATAGAGAAATGGAATCAGCTGTGATTCAAGGGGGCCAGTCTTGGCAAAGTCATTCACGTGGTTGTGTTTTAGAGACATCAAGGATGCAAGAGGGAGGAGATGGAGGAGACCTCCTCCAAGATTTCGAAAAATGATGGAAGCCAGGCAGCATGTGGCAGAAAACCTGCAGTTTAGAGACCCAAGAAGGTCAGTTCGTGCTGTGGAATTAAAACCTGGTTTTCCATTGAGAAGTAAAGATGTTATCAATTCCAAAGACAACTTGGAACACCTGCCAAGGAGAGCTGTATATCCTGGGAAGTGTCAGCTCAAGAGAGCAACGTATTCTATCGCTTCTCAGCCTTTTGGCTAAGATCAAGTGTAATATCTGTTCTTATCAATTTAATATGTGATACGTCCTCTATCCGAGGTCAATTTTTTTATTAAAAATTTAATTATACATTTTAAAATTTTTTACCAGTTCCCTCCCTCCCCCCTCTTCCCCCTCCCCTTCCCCCAGTGTCTCCCCCCCAATTCCCAGAGAGTCCATTATTGTGTATGCCTAACTCTCCACTGGGTCCTCCTCTCCGATGACATATAAGGACCCAGTGGCATTTCCATAAGCCCTTTCTCTTGTTCCCCTTAAGCATAAGATCACTACTATGGCTGTCAATCCCTTGCCTCCAGGGGTCTCGGTGCCCTTATCAGATGCTAGACTTTATGAGGGCAACAGTGCGCTGGACATTGTGCAGGGCATGCAAAGTCCCATTATGATTGCTTTGGCCCCAACTATTGTTGAGAATCTTGCAAATCGTTGCTCCTCCCATCCTTTTGCTCTTACAATCTTACCGCCCCCTCTTCCGCAAATGTCCCTGAGCTCCAGGATGGGGAGAGATTAGGCTGTCCTAGTTCTATGTGATTGATATAGTCTCTGAAATTCTGGATTGTGGTTTGTCGATTTTCTTTTGCAGTTTTGCTGCTCCTGCAATTCCCTTCACTCCATTCTGCTGGGCACTGTATGTCACCCCCTGGCCAGAGACAAAAAGCTGTTAAACTGGAGTCTTGTTGTAATAGCACATTCAAGGGTAGATGTAATAAGAGTAGGAAACCTCACTGAGGGAGGGGTCCATCACCCATTTGCAAAATGATTACTTTTATCTGCTAGACTATATGCCCTCCCCTTCTGGTGAGATCAGGAAAGAACGTCTGTGAACTTAACCAGGTTTCTCATTACTTACTTGCAGACCTTGATGGAGGCCTATTTTCTCTGCTGTAACATGGTCTCTTCTCTCCTTGTTTCTGGTGTGGCCCTCCTAACCTATCTCTCTTGTTCATAATCCTTGCAATTACTGTGTTACATAGGTTTACTTTTGAGTGTCTCAATGTGGGCTGGGTGAGTTTGGTACTAGGAGCCACCTATTAGGGAGTACATACGGCGCTTAATTTTCTGGGTTTGGGATACTTCACTTAATATAATTCTTTCTAATGACATCCATTTCCCAGCAAATTCCAGTAATTCATCATTTTTGATGGCTGAGTAGTACTCCATTGTATAGATGTACCACAGTTTCCTTATCCACTCGTCAACTGTTGGACATTTAGGTTGATTCCATGACTTTGCTATTGTAAACAGTGCTGCTATGAACATGGTCGAGCTTGTGCTATCGAGGCGAACCTCTGCTGCATGGGGGGTTATTCCCAAAAGTGGGATAGCAGGGTCATATGGCATTTCAATCTTTAATTTCTTTAAGAATCTCCAGACGGCTCGCCAGAGTGGCTGTATGAGCCTGCATTCCCACCAACAATGTAGGAGAGTTCCCCTCTCTCCACATCCTCTCCAGCATTTGTCGTTGTTTGTATTGTGGATTTTTGCCATCCTGACCGGGGTGAGATGATATCTCAGGGAAGTTTTGATTTGCATTTCCCTGATGGTGAAGGAAGTGGAGCATTTTTTAAGATAATTGTTAGCCATTTTAATTTCATCCCTGGTAAAGTTTCTTTGAAGTTCCAGGGCCCATTTTTTAATTGGGCCAGTGTTTTCCTTGGAGTTTAATTTTCTAAGTTCTTTGTGCACTCTGGACAGTAGAGCTCTGTCAGATATGTGGTTAGTGAAGATTTTCTCCCATTTTGTGGGTTGCCTTTGAGCTCATGTGACAATCTCTATCTGAACAGAAGCTCTTTAATTTCACAAATCCCAACTGTTGAGAGTTGGTAGCAGTGACTGTGCCATTGGATGTCTGTTTAGGAAGTGTTGGCCTAGCCCAATCAGCTCGAGGGAGTTCCCTATCCTTTCAACTATGGTTTTTAAGTCTCTGGCCTGATATCAAGGTCCTTGATCCATTTGGAATTAAGTCTTGTACATGGTGACAAGTACGGGTCCAGCTTTAATCTTCTGCATGTGGAGATCCAGTTTTACCAGCACCATTTGTTGAAGATGCTGTTCTTTTTCCATTGGATGCTTTGGGCCCCTTTGTCAAAGACCAAATGGCTGTAACTTTGTGGGCTTATATCTGGGTCTTCAATCCTTATCCATTGATCTGTGTGTCTATTTTGGAGCCAGTACCAGGCTGTCTTTATAACTATGGATTTGTAGTATAGACTTAGGTTTGGTATGGTAATACCTCCAGCTGTGTTTTTTTTACTCAGGATTGTTTTTGCTATCCTGTTGTCTTTTGTGCTTCCATATGAACTTTGAGATTGTTTGGTCAACTTCTTTGAAGAATTGCTTTGGGATTTTGATTGGTATAGCATTGAATCTGTATATTGCCTTTGGTAGGATGGTCATTTTTACAATGTTGATTCTGCCAATCCAGGAACAAGGGAGGTCTTTCCACCTTCTGGTGTCTTCTGCAATTTCTTTCTTTAGGGTTTTAAAGTTTTCATTGTAAAGGTCTTTTACCTCCTTCGTTAGGTTTATACCAAGGTATTTCATTTTTTTAGGGGTTATAGTAAATGGGATTGTTTCTCTCAAGGCTTTTTCACTTCTTTCATTCTGGGCAGATAGGAAGGCCTCTGATTTTTGCACATTTATTTTGTATCCTGCCACCCTGCTGAACTTCTCAATTAGTTCCAGGAGCTTCCTGGTGGAGTTTTTGGGATCCCTCAGGTATAAGATCATGTCATCTGCAAATAGGGATAGCTTGATTTCTTCCTTGCCGATTTGAATCCCTCTTATGTCCCTTTCTTGTCTTATGGCTTCAGCTAAGACTTCAAGTACAATATTGAATAGAAGTGGTGAGAGTGGACAGCCTTGTCTAGTTCCTGATCGAAGTGGGAATGCTTCCAATTGTTCCCCATTGAGCATAATCCTTGCTGTGGGCTTGTTGTATACAGCTCTTATTATATTGATAAAGGTTCCTTCCATTCCTACTGTCTCTAGCGTTTTGATCATAAAAGTCTGTTGGATCTTGTCAAAAGCTTTTTCTGCATCTATCGAGAGTATCATGTGGTCTTGGACTTTGGACTGGTTTACATGATGAATTACATTTATTGATTTGCGTATGTTGAACCAACCTTGTGTGCCAGGGATGAAGCCTACTTGGTCCCCATGAATGATCTTTTTAATATGTTTTTGAATCCGATTTGCTAAGACTTTGTTGAGAATCTTTGCGTCTGTGTTCATCAGGGAGATCAGCCTATAGTTTTCTTTTTTAAGTGAATCTTTATTAGGTTTTGGGATTAAAACGATATTAGCTTCATAGAAGGAATTTGGTAGTGTTCCTTCCTTTGCTATTTGATGGAACAGTTTCAGGAGTATTGGTGTTATTAACTCCTTAAATGTCTGGTAGAACTCTGTGCTGAATCCATCTGGTCCAGGACATTTTTTGGTGGGAAGATTCGAGATTACTTCCTCAATTTCCTTATATGTTATAGGACTATTTAAATAATTCACAACTTCCTGATTCAATTTAGGTAAGTTGTGTTTACTTAGAAATTCATCCATCTCTTTTGTGTTGTCAAACTTCACAGAGTATAAGTTTTTGAAATATGATGTTATAATTCTCTGGATTTCTTGGGTATCCGTAGTGATAACTCCATGTTCATTTCTAATTTTGTTAATTTGAGTTTTCTCTCTCTTGCTTTTGGTTAGTTTAGCTAGGGGTGTATCAATCTTGTTGATTTTTTCAAAGAACCAGCTTTTTGATTGGTTGAATTTTTCTATCGTTTTCTTAATCTCGATTTCAGATATTTCTCCCCTTATTTTGCTAATCTCTTCTCTTCTACTACTTTTGGGATCAGATTGCTCTAGTTTCTCTAAAGCTTTAAGCTGCATTGTTAAGTTGTTTATTTCTGATGTTTCCATTTTTTTGACGTGGGCATTAAGAGCTATGAACTTACCTCTTAGAACAGCTTTCATTGTGTCCCAGAGATTTTGGTAAGTTGTATTTTCGTTATCATTCACTTTCAGGAAATCTTGAATTTCCTTTTTAATTTCTTCCTGAATCCAGTTGTCATTCAGCATCATAGTGTTAAGTTTCCAGGAGTTAGTGTATTTTCTCTTGTTTGATGTGTTGTGGATGTCTAGCTTTAGGCCGTGGTGGTCTGATAGGGCACAGGTTAGAATTTCAACTTTCTTGTATATGTGTAGATTCATTTTGTGGCCCAATATGTGATCTATTTTGGATAAAGTTCCGTGTGCTGCTGAGAAAAATGTGTATTCTTTGGTGCGTGGGTGAAAAGTTCGATAGAGATCTGTGAATTCCATTTCTTTCAGGGTTTGATTAAGTTCCAAAGTGTCTCTGTTAAGCTTTTGACCTGTTGATCTATCCCATGTAGAGAGGGCGGTGTTGAAGTCCCCAAGAATTATCGTTTGGGGGTTGATTTCTTGCTTTAGACGCTGTAGGGTTTTCTTAATGAATGTGGAGGGGCCCGTATTGGGTGCATATATGTTCAGTATTGTGAAATCTTCCTGGTGAATTGTACCTGTGACTAAAATGTAGTATCCATCCGTGTCTCTTATAATTTTTTTTGGTTTGAAATCCACTTTGTCTGATAGCATAATGGCTACCCCTGCCTTTTTCTGCTTCCATTTGCTTGTAGAATTGTTGACCAGCCTTTTATTTTTAGAGCGTGCCTATCTTTTGTGGTGAGATGGGTTTCCTGCAGGCAACAGATTGATGGATTGTGATTTTTAATCCAAGTTTTTAATCTGTGTCTCTTGATCGGTGAATTAAGTCCATTAACATTTAGTGTTATAATGGAGAAACTATTGTTAATTCCAGACATTTATTATGTTTAGTAGCTTTTATAAGTATATTGCTTCGCTTTTAATGGTGTTATATTTGCCTTCTGTTCTCCTGGATATGCCTGTTTTTTTCTTCACGCTTGAGTATCATTTCTAGCAGTTTTTGAAGGCCTGGTTTGGTGGCCATGTATCCCTTAATGTTGTCTTTGTGCTGGAAAATTTTTCTTTCTCCCTTGATCATGACTGATAGTTTTGCAGGGTAAATCAGCCTGGGTTGACATTTTTGCTCATTCAATACTTGAAGTATGTCTCTCCAAGCTCTTCTTGCTTTTACTGTTTCGACTGAGAAGTCATTTGTTATTTTAATAGGTTTGCCTTTAAAAGTGACTTGTTTTTTTTCCCTTGAAGCTCTCAGCACCAGTTCTTTATCTTGAATGTGGAGTGTTTTAACTATTATTTGCCACGGTGTGCTTCTATTTTGGTCGTATCTGTTTGGGGTGCGGAATGCCTCTTGTATATGAATGGGCCTCTCTTTTTTTAGATGAGGAAAGTTTTCCTTGATGATCGTTTGAAAAATTTCCTCAGGGGTGGTATTTTGAGATTCTTGCTCCGGTATTCCATGAATACGCATGTTAGGCTTCTTCAGGGTGTCCCATATCTCTTGGATATTTCTCTCAAGTATCTTTTTGGTTTTAACAACCTCTTCCATTGAGCTGGTTAGTACTCCCACTTTATCTTCAAGGTCTGAAATTCTGTTTTCTGCTTCATTAGTTCTGTTGATAAGACTCTCTGTGGCGTTCTGGGTTGAAGATAACTTGTCTTTTAGCTCAGTTTTAAACTCTGCTTGAGTTTGTTTTAACTGCTCTATGCCACGTTTTGTTTCTTGCACTGTTTTTCTCAACTCCTCCAGATGTCTGTTGTGTTCCTCTTCAAAGCGATTGATTCAATTATGTAATTCCTCCCGGATTTCCTCTTTCATAGTATTGAACATGGTAATGATCATATTTTGAAAGTCGTTATCCTGGGTTAGGCTTTCTTGGCCTTTTTCCGCGGGTTTGTTCTTGTTGGAGTCTAACATTTTGGGATTAATTTCTTCAGTGGGAAATTTGTTTACTTGAGTGTTGCTTCTCATGGATTTGCACTTTGACTTTGGCATTGTCATTTTAATTCTTAAGATCTCTCAATTTCACTAAACTGAATTATTTGGCCTGGGGTACTGGTGGGCGGGGCCCGAACGGGGACTTACCTAGGGCGCGGGTGGAGGCGCGGGTGGACCGCGCGCGTGTCCCGACCAGCAGAGCGGGGTGCGCTGAAAAACCCGAGGGCAGCTGGGGCGGGGCCCGGGCGCAGGGGGAGGTCCTCCTCGTCCCTCGGCCCCCCCGCGCGGCTCCGGCTGGATGGTGGGAGTCGGAGCCGGGTCCCTGTGGGCTGACCTGGGATCCTAGAGCGAGCGGTGAGGCCCGGCTGGATCTCGCGTACGCGTCCCGACCGGCGGAGCGGAGTGGGGTGAAAAGGGACCCGAGGTCAATATATTAAATGGATTTTTTGAATTAGGAGATGGAATAGGAGCTTGCTCCGTCCACTCCACGCATCGACCTGGTATTGCAGTACTTCCAGGAATGGTGCACCCCCTCGGGGGAATAAACTTGCTAAAAAAAAGAATAAAATTAAAAAAAAAAAAGAGAGAGAGCAACATATTCTATGGGCATCTGCATTGGATGGGTGGAATAAAGCCCTTTGGAACTGAGATGATTTCAGGGAGAGGTTCACCTGGTGGACGTGGAGCTACAAGATTTGGAGTTTGTCCTGCTACTTTTCAGTTTTGTCATAAACCAAACTTTCCTGGATATGATCCCATTCCTTCCTTTTAGAATGGGAATGTTTATTCTGTGCCATTGTATGTTGGAAGTATTTAACTTGTCTTTTGATTTTATAGGAAGCTTTCGACTTCGGACTTTTGGATTATATTGGGACACTGATGTAGTCTGTGAAGACTTTTAATGTTGGACCGAGTATGGTATATATAATGAGATGACAATGAGCCTGAGGGGACGAGGGGTGGAGTGTCATGGTTTGAACTGTATTTGACAAGGTCATGTGGAGCCTTGCTAGAGGAAGGTAGTCACAAGGGGTGGTCTTGAAGTGGATTAATCACACCCTACCTCCAGGAGAAGTCTGCCTTTGCAGCAAACAGTCTGCAGCTCTCACCTTCCAAGATGTCTACAGTGACTTAGCTTCTTCCAACTTTGACAGTCAGCCATGCCACCTCTGCTTTGAGAGCCTTTACCTCCCCTCTGGAACTGTAAGTTGAATAAACCTCCCTTTCTCCATTAGGTTTGTATGGCACAGTGATGCTGTGATGTCAGAGTGAGGCTGTGATGTCACAGTGAGGTTGTGATATCAGTAGTGACTGTGTTTTCAAAGGGACACTATGTCATTGGTGAAGGTGTATTGGCACTGGTGAGGCTCTAATGTCACGTTGAGTTTATTGTGTCCAACTGAGGCTTTGATGTCACAGTGAGGCTATGAGGTCAGAGGTGAAACTTTACGTCACAGTGATGCATTGATGGCATAGTATGGCTGTAATGTCACAATGAGGCTGTGATGTAAATAGCTACACTGTGGTGTCACAGAGAGGCTGTCATGCTTAAGTGAGCCTGAGAGATCAGTGGTGAGGCTGTGGTGCCACAGTGAGGCTAGGTAGGATGTCAGTGATGAGGGTGTGATGTCTCTTTGAAGCTATGATTTCAGAAGAGAGCCTGTGATGTCATAGTGAGGCTGTGATGAAACAGTGAGGCTATAATATCAGAGTCGATGTTGTGATGTCACATATAGGCAATGGTTTCAGAGGTCAGCCTGTGATGTCATAATGTGGCTGTCATATCACAATAAGGATATGATCTCAGTGGTGAGGCTGTGATGTTACAGTGAGGTTGTGTTGTCAAAAGTGATGCTGTGATATCACAGTGAGGCTGAGATGTCAGTGGAGCATGACTATGACATCATAGTGAGGATGTGATTGCTTGGTTGGGAATGATATCAGAATGAGGCTGGTGTGATTGATGAGGGTGTGATGTCCTAATGAGGCTGCCATGTCACTGGTGAGGCTGTGATACCATTGTTACGTGTTGATGTCACAATGTGACTGTGGTGACACCATGACTAAGTGATGTAAAAGGGTGTTGGTGATGTCACGGTGGAGGCTATGAGGGCACAGTGAGACTGCCATGTCAGTGGCAAGGCTGATGTCACATTGAGGCTATGATGTCACAGTGAGACTATGACAGAGTTGTGTATGTGAGGTCATCATGAAGCTATTATGTCAGTGGCAAGGCTGATGTCACAGAGAGTGTATGATGTCACAGTGAAGCTGTGAAGTTACTGTCAGCAGGTAAGGTCATAGTGAGGCTGTGAGGACAGGATGTGACTATGATGTCACAGTGAAGCTCTGATGACACAGTAATGTTGTGATGTCATTGGAGAGGTTTTGATGGCACAGTGAGGCTGTGACATTAGTGGTGAGGTAAATGTCAAAATGAGGCTATGACGTCACTGGTGAAGGTTGTCATGCTAAGGCTGGAATGTCAGTGGTGAGAAAGAGGTCATAGTGATCCTATGATGTCACTGGTGAGGCTATGATGTCAGTGGTGATCCCATTACATGACAGTGACACTGATGAGTCTGTGATGTGAAAGGTTGGGTTGTCACTGATGTGACAGTGATGTCAGTGTTCTAACTAATGTCATTGGCCTTTCTGATGTCAAAGGTGAGGCTGTGCTGATAAGCCTGTGATGTCTCAGTGAAGCTGTGATATCAGTGTTAAGTCTGATGCCACAATGAGCTATAATGGAACATGTGAGCCTGTGGTGTCAGTTGGCAGTTACGAGGTCACTATGAGTCTATGATTCCACCTTGAGGCTTTGATGTCACCATGTGTCTATGATGTCACCATAAGACCATGATGTCATAGGGAGTTCATGATGTTACTGTGGAGGCTGTGAGGTCACAGTGAGACTGTGATATCAGTGAGGCTATGATGTCAGTGGTGATACTGTGACATTATATAAAGGTGATCATGTCGCAGTGAGGCTATGTCAGGGGTGTGTATGTGATGTCATCATGAGGCTATTATGTCAGTGGCATGGCTGATGTCACTGAGAGTTTGTGATATCACAGGGAGGATGTGATGGAACTGTCAGGATGTAATGTCACAGAGAGCCTGTGAGGACCCAGTGTGGCTATGATGTCACAGTGAGACTCTGATGACACAGTGATGTTGTGTTGTCACTGGAGAAGTTTTGATGGCACAGTGAAGTTGTGATTTCACAATAAGGCTGGAATGTCAGTGGTGAGAAAGATGTCATAGTGAGTCTATGATGTCATTGGTTGTTGCCCAATCCCCACTGAGACCACTGGGGAAAGTACAAAAATGTGGCAGAGTTCTCTGGGCCCCAAGCGAGGGAGCAAGCATGTGAGAGGTCACCACCCAGACTCCAAGAATCAGGCGAGTAGGAGGAGGCAGAGGGCGAGTTTGCTGAAGACTCACTATTGAGTGGCCCCTTACTAACACCAATCCTGTAAACCTGGCCTTTAACAATTCCTGCCATTGTGGGTCCAGGCTATGCAATTCTTCCATCATTTCTGCTGCTGCCATTGCTCCATGTTCCTTCTGGCTAGTGGCCCCAACGGATGGCAGGAGGTTTCCACTTGGCTAACAATTTCCATTGTCTTTCTATCTCTTCTCTCTGTGAATTTATCCTTTCCTGTTGTTTGATAAGGTTTTGGAAAGCAATTAGTCATTTCCTCAGTGGAAGATCCTTTAAGGCTTGCTATGATGCTGAGGAGGATGGGAACAAAAGGGACAGGAGGCATATGGCCTTTCTGGACTTCCCTCTTATGGGCCAGGAAGAGCACTCCCATCCAAATCTGTGGGTCCCAGACATTTCCTGGGGAAATTCAAGGAGCTAAGATTAAAGATTCCTCCCAAAAATCTTCTAAGTCCTTTGGTTTCACTTTGATCCTTCTTAAGTCTAGTAGAGCCTTAAGGGCAGTCAGCTGGGGTGCCTTCTGATGGGGCAGTAAATTACCGATTATGGAGAGGGAAGGTTCCCTAATGGAGTGGAGATAACTAGGAGGTGAGCAGATAAGGTTAAAGAGTGCAGGAAATAAAATGTAATGACTAGAACCAAGGTGAAAGTGAAAACAACTCTTAAAAGGGTAAGCAACATCCAAGGAGAGACCTAGTGTAGTATATACGCAGAAGTGTTTTGGATCTAAGTGTCCTGTGCTTAGCAAAGGACTTCAGGAGTTTGTTACTCCCCTGGGCCATATGCCCCCTAGTTCAGGATTGACAGACTGATAGCTTTTTCTCAACTCCATGGTTGGTGGTGCATGGCCATTCTTAGTTGGTAGGGTGATTTGTCTGGTTAATTCCCATAATAAAGGAGACTCTGGTATTCCAACATGGAGTGGTGCCACCTTTGGTATACTTGAGACATGCACTCTGGTAAAGTTCAGTAAGCAGCCCCTTTGGTTTTGTGTTCCTGTGCTTACAATGCCTGAAGTTGAGCAGGTGGTCCCCTCCTCTTCCCCTTTCCCTATTTGTTCATCATTGTGCTCCTAAAGTTAGGAACACATAAATATCATAACGCATAACACATCACCACTATGATGTCAGTGGTAAACCTATTACCAGTAACTCTGGTGAGGCTGTGATGTTAAATGCTGTGTTGTCACTGCTCTGGCAGTGATGTCAGTGTTCTGACTAAGGTCAGTGGTGATAATGATGTTACAGTTGAAGCTCTGCTGTCATTGGTGAGGCCATGATGTCACATTGAGGCTGTGATGTACCTGTGAAGCATGATGTCACAGTGAGACTGTGATGTCAGTGGCAAGACTGATGTCATAATGAGGCTATGATGTATAAGTTAGGCCTGTGGTGTCAGTGGGCAGGCTGTGAGGTCACTGTGGGGTGTGATGTCGCAGTGAGACTCTGATGTCAGGGCTGATTCTATAAGATATCAGTGAGCCTGTGACATCAGGGGTGATTCTTGGATTTCACAGTGAGGTTAGGATGTCAGTAGTGGGGCTGTGCAGTCCCACTAAGGCTGTGATGAAAGAGGAGAGCCTATGATGTCAGTGTGAGCCTGTCATATCAGTGGTTAGACTGTGTTGTCACCAGGAGGCTATTTTGGCACAGCATGGCTGTGATGTCACATTGAGGTTTTGATGGCACAGTGAGACTGTGATGTTAGTGGTGAGGCTCACCTCACAATGAGATTTTTATGTCACTGGTGAAGGGGTAATATCACAATAAGGCTGGAATGTCAGTGGTGAGAAACATGTCAGAGTGAGCCTACAATATCACTGGTGAGGTTATGATGTCAGTGGTGAACGTTATTACATGACAGTCACACTGGTGAGGCTGTAATGTCAAAAGCTGTGTTGTCACTGATGTGGCAGTGATGTCAGTCTTCTGACTAATATCTGTGGTGATGCTGATGTAACAGGTGAGGATGTTCTGCCACTGATGAGGCAGTGGTGTCACAGTGAGGTTGTGATGTCACTGTGGGTTGTCATGTCTCTGTGCGTTGATGTCACAGTGAGGCTGTGATGTCAGTAGCAAGACTGATGTCATAATGAGACTGTGATGTATCAGGTGAGCCTGTGGTGTCATTTGTTGGGTTGTGAGGTCACTGTGAATGGATGATGTCACAGTGAGACTCTGATTTCAGGGATGATTCTAAGAGATGTCAGTGGCCCTGTGATGTTCAGAGCGATAGTGGATTTCACAGTGAAGTTAGGATGTCAGTGGCGGGGCTGTGCAGTCACACTGAGGCTTTGATGAAAGAGGAGAGGCCGTGATATCAGTGTGAGCCTTTCATATCAGTGGTGAGGCCATGTTGTTAACGTGAGCCTGTGCCAGCACAGTGTTGCTGTGATGTCACAATGAAGTTGTGATGTCACAGTGAGGTTGCAATGTCAGTAGTGACTGTGCTTTCACAAGAAGACTGTGTCATTGTTGTGGCTGATTTGTTTCTGGTGAGGCTTTAATGTCACTGTGAGTTTATTCTGTCAAACAGGCTGTGATATCACTATATGGTTATAATGTGAGAGGTGAAGCTTTATGTCACAGTGATGCTTTGAAGGCATGGTATAGCTGTGATGTCAAAATGAGGCTGTGATGTCAGAAAGAGGCTGTGACATCAGAATGAGGCTGTGATGTCACTGTTAGATTGTGATGTCATGAGGAGGTTGTGATGTCACAGTGAGGTTATGTTGTCAATAGCGACACTTTGGTGCCACAGGTAGGCTGTAATGTTTCAGTGAGCCTGTGAGGTCACTGGTGAGGCTGTGTTGTCTTAGTGAGCTAGGTAGGATGTCAATGATGTTGCATTGAGGCTCTGATTTCAAAGGTGAACCTGTTATGTCATAGTGAGCCTATGATGAAACAATGAGACTATACCGTTATAATGAGGCTGCGTTGTTAACAAAGACAATGTGATTATCACAGTGAGGCACTGATATCAGGGGAGCGAGACTATGATATCACAGTGAGGATGTGATTTCAGTGGTTAGACTGTGATATCAGAATGAATCTTATGTGAGTGATGAAGGTATGATGTCACAATGAGGCTGGCATGTAACTGGTGAGGCTGGGATGCCACCGTGAGGCTTTGACATTACAGTGAGGCTATAACCCCAGATGTGAGGTTGTGATGCCACAGTGAATCTGTGTAGTCTCCAGTGATATCATCATGTCATAGTGAGGCTGTATTTTTCACTAGTGTGACAGTTATGTCAGTGTTCTGACTAATATCAGTGGTGACACTGATGTCACAGGTGAGGTTGTAATTCACTGGTGTGACTGTAATGTTACAGTAAGGCTGTGAAGTCAGTGGCAAGACTGATTTCAAAATGGATCTATGATGTAACAAGTGAGTCTGTGTTATCAGTGGGCAGGCTGTGAGGTCACTGTGAACCTGAGATTTTGCAGTGAGACTGATGTCAGGACTGATACATGAGATGTCAGTGAGGCTGTGATTCAGGGTGATTGTTGGATGTCACAGTGAGATTATGGCCTTGGGGGAGAGGCTGTGCAGTCACACTGAGGCTGTGATGTCAGGGAGATACTGTCATGTCACTGTGAGGTGGTGATGTTACTGTGAAGTTATGGTACCACAGTGAGCCTATGATATCAGTGGTGATAAACTATGGCATCACAGTTTGGCTGTGATTTCAGTGGTTTGGCTGTGATGTCAGAAGTGAGGCAGATGTCAATGATGAGGCAGAGATGTCATAGTGAGGCTGTGATGTTACTGGTGAGGCTGTAATATGACTGTGAGCCTGAGAAGTCAGTGATGAGGCTGAAGTGTCATAGAGAGGCTAGGAAGGATGTCCATGGGATCACTGATGCTATGATTTCAGAGGTTAGCCTGTTATGTCACAGTGAGGCTGTGATGTCACTGTGAGGCTATGATGCCACTGTCAGGGTTGTATGTCACTGTGAGCTGTCATGTCACCATGAGGTGATATCACTCTGGAAGCTGTGATGTCACAGTAAGGCTGTGATGTCAATGGCAAGACTGATGCCTGTGAAGTCCATGATGAGGGTGTGGTGTCATAATGAGATAACGTGGGACCGTTTCAGTGATGATGCTAAGATGTCACAGTGAAGCTGGGATGATACTGGTGAGGCTGCAATGCCACAGCGAAGCTGTGGTGTCACTGTTGAGGCTGTTATGTGACCGTGAGTCAGAGATATCATTGATGAGGCTGTGGTGTTGCACCCAGAATATGCAGGATGTCCTTGGTGTTACCGATGTTATGATTTCAGAGGTTAGCCTGTAATGTCACAGTGAGGCTGTGATGTCAGAGGTGAAGCCATAATGCCACAGTGAGGCTGTCAAATCACTGTGAAGCTGTGATGTTACTACAAGGCTGTGACATCACAGAGAGGTTGTAAGTTCGGTATGGAAGATGACATGTCAAGGGCAAGGGTGATGTCATCATGATGCTATGATGTAACATGTGAGTGTATGATGTAACAGGTCACAGTGAGGATGTGAGGTCACTGTGAGGCTGTGATATCTGTGGGAAGATTGATGTCATAATGAGGCAGTGTTAAAACATGTGAGGCTGTGGTGTCACTGTGATGTCAGAGGCTGTCACTACTGAGGTTGGCACATCACTGTGAGCCTATTCTATCTGTGGTGAGGCTGTGTTCTCATGGTAAGGACAGTTAGGATACCAGTTGTGATGCTGTGATGTCACAGTATGGCTGTAACTTCAGTGGTTAGTCTGTGATGTCAGAAGTGAGGCTGATGTTAGTGATGAGTCCGAGATGTCACAGTGAGGCTAGGATATTACTGTTGAGGCTGTGATGCTACAGCAAGGTTGTGGTGTTACTGTTGAGGCTGTCATGTGATCATGAACCTGAGATGTCAGTGATATGGCTGTGATGTCATAGAGAGTTTACCATGGTCATAGCTCATAGTGGTGATAGAGAGTTGACATTGATCATAACTCCTAGTGATCATAGAGTGCTAATAGAGGCCATAGAGAGATCACAGTGGTCATAACTCACAGTGGTCATAGATAGCTCACAGTGCTCATAACTCATATCGGTTATAGAGAGCTCACAGAGGTCATAGAGTTCACAATGATTATAGAGTACTCACAGTGGTTATCTAGAGCATTGTGTGGTCATCGAGAGCTCACAATGGTCATAGGCAGCTCCCAGTGGTCACAGAGTACTGACAGTGATCATAGAGAACTCAAAGAGTTCATAGATGGAACACAGTGTTTATAGAGAGCTCATAGTGGTCGTAGACATCATAGACATAGTATTCATATTGAGCTCACAGTAGTCAGAGAATTCACTGTTGTCACAGAGATCTAACAGTGACAACACAGCGATCACAGTGGTCACAGAGGCTCAACGTCATCATAGAGAAGTCAAAGTGTTCATAGAGATGCCACAGTGTTCATAGAAAGCCCACAGTTTTCATAGACAGCTGATAGTGATCACTACTCCTAGTAATCACAGAGAGCTAATGGTGGTCATAGCTCATAGTGGTCACAGAGAGCTCACAGTGGTGATAGAAAGCTTACAGAATTCACAGAGAGTTCAGAGTGGTAATAGAGATCTCACAGTGTTCATAGCTCATAGTGACCATAGATAGCTCAGAGTGGTCATAGGTCATAGTGCTCATAAAGAGCTCATAGTGGCCATAGAGAGCTCATAGTGCTCATAGAGCCATCAAAGTAGTCATAGAGATGTCACAGTAGTCATAGAGAGCTTATAGTGGTCATAGAGGGCTCATAGTGATAATAGAATTCTCACAAAGGTCACAGAGAACTCAGAATGGTTATAGACATCTCATGATGGTCATAGAGAGCTCACAGTGCTGATAGGTCATAGTGCTCATAGAGTGGTCACAGTGGTCAAAGATAGCTCATATTGGTCATAGAGACCTCAGAGTGTTGGTAGATACTTCATAGTGCTCATAGTGACTGTAGATTGGTTGTAGATCACAATGTTTATGTAGTGCTTACAATGGTCAAAGAGAGCGCACAGTGGTCATAGATGATAATGATCATAAAAAGCTCATAGTGGTCATATCTTATACTGATCATAGAGAGCAAACAATGTTCATAGGTCATAATGCTCATAGAAAACTCAGAGTGCTCATACAGAGCTGACAGTGGTCTTAGCTCAAAGTAGTCATAGAGATGTTACAGAGGTCAAAGAGAGAGCACACAGTGATTATTGAGAGCTAACAGTGGTCATAGCTCCTTGTGATCATAGAGAGGTCACTAGTCATAGCTCACAATGGTCATAGAATGTTCACAGTGGTCATAGCTCACAGTGATCATAGAAAGCTCCTAATGAACATAGAGATCTCACAGTAATCATAGAGACCTCACAGTGGTCAGAGAGAGCTTACAGTGTTCATAGCTCAGAGTAGTCATAGAAATCTCACAGCAGTCATATGTCATACTTATAGAGAACTCATAATCATTATATAGAGCTCACCGTGATCATAGCTCATATTAATGATAGAGATAACATACTGGTCACTGATCACAGTGATCATAGAGAACTCACAGTTGTCATAGTTCACAGATGTCATAGACAGAATATAGTGCACAGTGAGAGGTCACAGTGGCCATGGTTCATAGTGCTCATAAAGATCACACAATGGTCGTACCTTAAAGTGGTCATACCTTACAGTGGTCAAAAACAGCTAACCGTGGTCTGAGCTCACATGGGTCATAGAGAGCTTGCATTGGTCATATAGAGCTAACATTTATTATAGGTCATACTGCTCATAGAGAACTCACAGTAGTTAGAGAACTAACAGTGGTCATAGAGAGCTCATAATGGTTATAGAGAAGGCACAATGTTTCTAGAGAGCTCATAGTGGTCATAGAGAAATCATAATGGCAATAGGGAGCTCATAGTGGTCATACAGATCTCATAATGGTCAGAGAAAGCTTACAGTTGTCATAGCTCACAGTGGCCTTTTAGAGCTGACAATGGTCATAGCTTATAGTGGTCATAGGGAGCTCATTGTGGAAAAAAGAGCTCCCAGTGGTTATAACTCAGAATAGTCATAGAGAGCTTAAAATCATCATAGCTCATATTGGCCAAATAAAGCTCACAGTAGTCAATGCTTATAGTGGTCACAGAGAGTTCACATTGGTCATCAATTATGCTGGTAATAGAGAGTTCACAATGGTCATATGTAACAGTGGTCACAGAGAGCTCACAGTGGTTATAGCTCATAGTGGTCATAGAGAGTTCACAGCATTCATAAGTCATAGTGTTCAAAGAGGGCTTACAGTGGTCATAGAACACAGTGGTCATAGAAAGTTTGTAATGTACATAGAGAGTTCACAATGGTCATATATCATAGTGGTCATAGAGTGCTCAAAATAGTCATAGCTCACAGTGGTCATGGAAATCTCACAGAGGTGATAGAGAGGTCACAGTGGTCATAGAGTTCATAGTATTCATAGAAAGCTCACAGTGATCATAGTCGTCATAGTTAGTTGTGCTAGAGAGCTAATAGTGGTCATATTTCATAGTGGTCATAGATAACACATAGTGGCCATAGTTTAAAGCGGTCATAGAGAGTTCACAGTGGTCATAAAGACCTCACAGTTGCAATAGAGACCGCATAATGCTTACAGCTCACAGAGCTCACTGAAAACTTACAGTGGTCATAGCTCACATTTGTCATAGAGAGCTCTCAGTGGTCATAGCTCACAGTGATCATAGACAGCTCACAGTTGTCATAGCTAATAGTGGTCATAGAATCACTCATTATGGACTTGGAGAGCTCCGAGTGGTCATAGATCAAAGTTGACATGAAGAGCTCATAGTGGTCATCCTTATAGTAGACTTAGGGAGATCAAGGTTGCCATAGAGAGCTCAGAGTGCTCATATAAAGCTCACAGTAATTTATAGTAATCATAGAGAGCTCATAGTTGTCATAGAGAGCTCGTAGTGGTCATAGCTCACAGTAGTCATAGCTAATAATGGTGTTAGAGAGGTCATAGTGGTCATAAATCATAGTGATCACACAGAGCTCACATTGTTATATGTTATAGTGGTCATAGAGAGCATATAGTGGTGATTGAGAGCTCACAGTTATCATAATGAGTTCATAGTGTTCATAGAGCACTAGGAGTGATCATAGATCACATTGTTCACAGAGAGATCACAGTGGTCATATCTCTTTATTGTCATATAAAAATCATAATTGTCATAGAGAGATCATAGTGGTCATAAAAAGCTCCTAGTCGTCATAAAGAGCTCAAAGATCATAATACTCACAGGGAGATCACAGGAGCCATAGCTCATAATAGACATAAAGATGTAACTGCGGTGAAAGCTCATAGTGGTCATAAAGAGCTCACAGTGGTCATAGTTCACAGTTGTCATATAGAGCTTGCAGTAGTCATAGGTCCTAGTGTTCATAGAGAACTCACATTGGCCTTAGCCCTTAGTTGTATACAGACCCCATAATGGTCATAGAGGGCTTACAGTGGTCATAGAGAGCTTACAGTGGTCATAACTCCTACTGGACATAGAGATTTCAGAGTGGACAATGAGTGGTAACAGTGGTCATTGCTCTCAGTGTCATCAAGAGGTCACAGTCATCATGAATCATAAAGGTGATAGATACTTCACACTCATCATAATTCATAGTGATCAAAGATAGATTACAATGGTCATAGCGAGCATAAAATGCTTAAAGAGAGTTCACAGTGATTATAGGGAGCTCACGTGGTTATAGCTCATAGTAGTCATAGAGGTTACATTGGTCAGAGCTAACAGTGGACATAGAGAGCTCATGATGGAAAATGAGACCTATCAGTGATAATATCACATAGTTTTCACAAATAGATCACAGTGACTGAAGCTCATAGTGGTCATACACAGTGCATAATGGACCTAGAGATCTCACAGTGGTCATAGGTCATAGTGGTCAGAAAGAGCTCACAGTGGTCATATCTCATATTAGTCATAGAGAGCTCACAGTGATCATAGCTCACAGGACTCAGAGAGCACACTGTGGACATACAGAGCTCACAGTGGTCATACATCACAGCGATCATTGAGAACTAATAATGGAAATTGAGAGCTCAGAGTGCTCATACCTCATAGAAGTAATAAAGAGCTCACAGTGGTCATAGCTCATAGTGGTCATAGAGAGATCACAGTGGCTATAACGAGCATAAAATGCTCAAAGAGAGCTCACAGTGGTCGTATGGAGCTCAAAGTGGTTATAGTTTATAGTGGTCATAGAGCTTACATTAGTCAAAGCTAACATAGAGGTCTCAAAGAGGACTCATAATTGGTATAGACAGCACACAATGGTCATAATTTACCATGGTATTGAAGAAATCACAGTGTTCATAACTCACAGTGGTCATAGAGAGGTCACAGAGACCATAGAGAGCTCACAGTAACCATAGGTCATCGTGGACATGAAGAGCTCACAGTGGTCATACCTCATAGTTCTTATAGAAAGTTCATAGTGATCATAGCTCATAGTGCACATAGAGAGCTTAGAGTGCTCATAGAGAAATCACAGAGTTCATAGTTCATAGTGATCATACAGAGCTCAAAGTGGTCACAGCTCACAGTGGTAATAGACCTCATAGTGAACAATAAAATATCAAAGTACTCATAACTCATAGTGATCACACAATCACATGGTGATATTAGTGGTGGTAGAGAGCTTACCATTGCTATAGACAACTCATAGTGCTCATAGCTCACAGTGGTTATAGACAGCACATAATGGACAATGAGAGCTTACAAAGGTCATAGATATTAGAGGAAGTAGGGAGTTCACAATGGGCATAGTTCATAGTGGTCATAAAAAGCTCACGATAGTCATTGATAGCTCACAGTGTCCATAGATCATAATGGACATAAAGACATTGCAGTGGTCATAGCTCATACTGGTCATAAGAGTTCACATTGGTCACAGATCACATTGCTCATAGAGAGGTACGGTGGTCATAGAGTGCTCACAGTAGTCCTAACTATCAATGGACATAGAAAGCTCTTAATGGACATACAGAATTCATACTGGTTTTTGTTCATAATTGTCATAGACAGCTCACAGTGCTCTAAGAGAGATCACAGTGGTCATAGATCATAGTGGGCATATAGAGCTCATAATGGTCATAGCTCACAGGGATCATTGAGAGGTCACAGTGGTCATGTCAATGTGGTCATGGCGAGCTCATAGTGGTCATAGGTCACAGTGGTCATAGAGAACTCATATCATCCTTGAGAGCTCAAAATGTTCATAGTAGTGGTAGAGAGCTAACAGTGATCATAAATCATACTGGTCATGGTCAGACAGAGCTTATAGTGGCCACAGAGAGCTCACAGTGGTCATAGCTCAAAGTGGTGATAAAAAGATCACAGTGATCATAATTCATAATGATCACATAGAGCTCACAACGTTCAGAGCTACTACTTTGCATAGAGAGTTTTTTAGAGGTCATAGAGAGCTCACAGTAGTCATAGATCATACTGGTAATAGAGATCTTACTGTGGTCACAACTCACAGTAATCATGGAGAGCTTATAATAGTCAAGAGTTCACAGTAGTCATAGCACCTAGTGGTCAAAGTGATCACACAGTGGTCATAGCTCACAGTGGCCACAGAACACTCACAGTGGTTATAGAGAGCTCACAGTTGGCATAGAATGTGCCTAGTTCTAATACCTCACAGATACCATTGAGAGCTCTTAATGGTTATTGTTCATAGTGGTCATAGAGAGATGACAGGGCTCAAAGATCATAATGGTCATGAATAGCTCACAGTGGTCATAGCTCATAGTGGTCATAGACAGCTCCTAATGAACAGAGAGAACTCACAGAGGTCACACGTCATAGAGGTCATAAAGACATCAAAGTAGTCATAGCTCATAGTGTTCAGGGGAACTCAATGTGGACATAGGTCATACTGCTCACAGAGAGCTCACAGTAGTTATGGCAACTCAAAGTGGTCATAGAGAGCTCAAAGTTGTTAAAGAAAGTTCAAGTGCCCATAGCTCACAGTGGTCATTGAGAGTTCATAATGGTCACAAAGAGCTAAACGTCATCATAGCTTGTGGCACTATCAATTCAGGAAGGACCTAGCCTGTGCTCCCAAATCCAGGAGGTCTGGCTACAGACAAGACTGAGAAAATTTGGATATGCCCCAGACATGTCCCAATAGAGGAATCATACAGGCAGAGGGATGGACAACCATGGGAAAGAGGGATGAAAAACCAATGGGAAGCGGCCATCTAACTTGGACACCTAGTAAATAGCTAAATGATTGGTGGCTGCCCCCCTCCCCTAAACAGAGGGATGTCAACACCTGATTGGATCCTGACACTATATAAGCCCAAAAACTTCCTGAATAAAGCTGAGTCTACAGCCAACTTGTCCTCTTCCGGCTGCTTCTCACCTGACTCCCATTCGCCCATTTACCTCAAGCTCATGCCTTGAGCCCACAAGTCCCCTGCTGTTTCCCCTCTTCCTCCCAGCTGGCCTGGTGAGGATTTGGCAACATCTAATGCTCCAACTGGGGTGGTGCTGCCTTCGGTGTAGACAAGACACCCTTTCCGGTAAAGTTTGATGAGCAGCCCTTATGGTGCCTGAAGGTGAGCAGTTAGCCTCCTTCTCTTCCCCTTTCCCTGTTTGTCCATTGTTGTGCTCTAAGATTAGGAACACAATCGCTCGTTTGATTTTTCCATGATCAAAGAGCCCCTCTAAACCAAGGCTTTTCCATGTGAGTTCACATGAGAAATCGGTTCCCTCAGAACTCGAAGCCGAGGTTTGATTATATTGAATTGCTCTGACTGGGGGCATATGGCCCAGAGAAGTAATGAACCCCTGAAATCACTCACTAAGCACAGGACACTTAGATCCAAAACATCTCTGCATATGTCCTGCACTAGGTCTCTCCTTGGACATTGGTTACCCTTTTAGAAGTTATTTTCATTTTGACCTTGGTTTTAGTCGTTGCTTTTTATTTTCTGTGCTTTTTGGCCTTGTCTGCTCACCTCCTAGTCATCTCTGCTCCATTAGGGAACCTTTCCTCTCCATTATATGGAACTTACTGCCCCATTAGAAGGTATCCCAGCTGACTGTTCTTAAGGCTCTACTATGCTTACGTAGGATCAAAGTGAAACCAAAGGACTTAGAAGATTTTTGGGAGGAAACTTTAATCTTAGTTCCTTGGATTTCTCTAAAAAATGTATGGGAGCCACAGATCCAAACAGAAGTGCTCTTCTTGGCCCATAAGAGGGAAGTCCAGGAAGACCATATGCCTCCCACCCCCTTTTTTCTCATCCTCTTGGGCATCATAAAAGACTTAAAGGATCGCCCACTGAGGAAGTGATTAGTTGCTACAATGAAACTTGTGGAGAGAACCCAAAATAGCCCTTTGTTCTTCCTCCATATGCCTCTCCTACCCCTCCCAGGTTGAGAACTCTGCACAGGGATAAGAGGTCCGTGGGGGGGGGGACTCCATTCCCTGCTGACATCCCTTCCCTCCTCTTCCTGTAACTGTTGACTCCCCCTCTTTCCTGGCTGTATTTTCTGCTTCAGACAATACTGGTCTCCGTAGCAGTATGTGTCTTAAAATCTCTCCTAGGGACAAGAGGCCTCAAGGTTAAGACAGCTGGCCTTGAGGAATTTTGGAATGAAGCTATGGCTTCAGCCCCTTGTATCTCCCCAGAGAAAATGTAGGAACCAGACCCATGAATGAGGATGCTTTTCCTTGCTGATGTTTTTCATAATTTTTTTTAATTTTATTTTTTTATTTCTTCCACTCATACAAAGTTGATACCCTCCCTCCAACCCTTCCTAGATCCCCTTGCTCCCTCGCCATCTTTTCCTTTTCCTTTCCCTCTCCCTCCCTTTCTCCAAGTGCCCCCTCCCCCATTCCTGGAGCATCCTTTAATGTGCATGTCAAACGTTCCTCTGGGTCCTCCTCTCTGATGTGATGTAAGGACCCAGTGTCATTGCCTAGAGTCTTTTGTGTGTGTGTGTGTGTTCTCCTTTAGTATAGGAACACTATTGTGGCTGTTAATCCTTTCCCTCTAAGGATCCTAGTGCCTGTGATCCATGCTAGACTTTGGGGGTTCAATGATATGTTGGTCATTGTGCAGGTCATACAAATTCCTATTATGATTACTTTGGCCCTAACTTGTATGGAGTATCTTGCATATCATTGCTCCTCCCTACCTTTAGGCTCTTACAATCTTAACGCCCCCTCTTCTGCAAAATTTCCTGAGCTTTAGGATGCGGAAAGATTAGGCTGGCATGGTTCCAGGTGATTGATGTAGAGTCTCTGATTTTCCGAATTATGGTTTGTTGATTTTTTTTTTCAGTCTTGCTGCCCTTGCACTGCCCTTGGCTCCATCCTGATGGATATTGGATGTCAACCCCTGGCCAGAGAAAAAAGGCTGCTAAAATAGAGTCTTATTATAAGAGTGGATTCAGAGTGGTTTGGTCATTCATTGAGCGAGTGTCATTCTGTCGTTTGGCATTCCCAGCTCCTTGGACAGCAGCGGGGCGGGTCGGCAGGGGAGCATGACCAGAGACTCGGCTGTGGGTGAGAGAAGATGGCCTGAACCAAGCAGACAGCTCATAAGTCCACAGGTGGCAAAGCCCCTCGCAAGCAGCTGGCCACCAAAGGCACCGCGAAAAGTGCGCACTCCACCACGGAGTGAAGAAGCCCCACCACTACAGACCAGGCACTGTGACCCTGTGCGAGATCTATGCAACTAGAAGTCGACCGAACTGCTGATCCCGAAGCTGCAATTCCAGAGGCTGGGGCGGGATATCAGGCAGGACTTCAAGATTGACCAACGGTTCCAGAGAGCGGCCATCGGCGCACTGCAGGAGGCCAGTGAGACATACCTGGTGTGGTTGTTTGAAGATACTAATCTGTGTGTCATCCATGCTAAGAGTCACCATCATTCCCAAAGACATACAGTTGGCTTGTTGGATACGGGGAGAGAGAGCTTAAGTAAAGGCGGTTTTTATGGCATTTTATAGTAAATTCTGTAAAATACTTTGGTTTAATTTGTGACTTTTTTGTAAGAAACTCTATAATATGTTGCATTTGTACTTAAGTCATTCCATCTTTCACTCAGTATGAACTCGAAAGTGACTGTTCACAGACCTCAGTGATGCACTGTGGCTCAGAGTGAGGAGTTGCTAATATGCAGAAGGGATGGGTGATATTTCTTGCTTCACATGATGCATGTTTCTGTACATTAATGACTTGCTGGGTAGCTATTAAGGTACTAGAGTTGATAAATGTGTATAGGGTCCTTTTGCAATAAAACTGGTTATGATTTGATCCAAGTGTTTAACATTGGGGTTGTTAAGTCTGACCATACATCACTGTGACAGAACGTGGGCTTTTTCAAGAGTTGAAGATGCAAGTCTTAACCACAGTGTAACTTTTTCCTTAAAAAAAAAAACAAAGAAAACAAAAAAAGTAAACCTGGCAGAATACACTATGTGCATTTATAATAGCTATTTTATATATTGTAGTGTGAACATTTTTAAATTAAATGTTTTACATTTGTAGGTGGTGGGGTCTTGTCATTAAAGTGTGTAAATGAGAGTTCAGTTGGTTTCTCTAACTAGACTGCACTTGTTTTCATAGTAGAAAAATGCTGTGCATATTGAACCTCACATAAATCCTCATTCTACCACATGTTAACTAACCCTCTAGCTGAGAAAGCACACAGTAACAGCATAAAAAATAAAAATAAAATAAAAATTCACACCAACATCATCTGTTACTTAACTTAGTTAGTGCAGCTTTTTTTCTTTGTGTTATGGTTGATCTCATATCTGCTTTTTTTTTCTCAAAACAAAACAAGGTTGTTCTTTCCTTGTGTGTAGATTAGTGTAAATTTGTGTGGGAGAGCAGCAAAGCTCCATTTTGACCCTTGCCAGTTAAGGTGGGCTAGGTTACATCTGGTTACTATCGTGGGAACATCCCTTTTAGAGAAGATGGCCTTTGAGTGGTTTTTAAACTTATTCTATTGAAGTTAATTATGTATGTTGACTAAATTTACAAATAAATTTGTTTATCTAACAAAAAAAAGAGTAGATTCAAAGGTAGATGGAATAAAAGTAGAAGACCATTTGCAGGATCGTTACCTTCTAATTGCCAGACTCTATGCCCTCCCTTTCTGATGAGATCATACCCCATCTGATGCAAGTGATCAATAAGGAAAGTCTGTAAGCCCAAACAGATGTCTCATTACTTAGTTTCAGTCCATGATGGTGGTCTATTTTCTCGGTCGTAGCATGATCCCCTCTCTCCTTGTTTTTGGTGGGGCCCTTGTTCCCCTTCCCTCCCTGCTTATAATCTTTGCAATTACTGTAGGTATTACAGAGATTTATCTTTGAGTGTGTCACTAAGTGGGTTTGGTACTTTGCAATTACTGCAGGTATTACAGAGATTTATCTCTGAGTGTCTCTAAGTGGGTTTGGTACTAGAATCCACCTATTTGGGAGTACATATAGTGCTTAATTTTCTGTGTCTGGGATAATTCGCTCAATGTAATTTTTTTCTAATTCCATCCATTTCCCAGAAAATTGCATTAATTCATCATTTTTGATGGCTCAGTAGTATTGCATTGTATAAATGTATCACATTTTCCTTATCCACTTGTCAACTGTTGAGCATTTGGGTTGATTCCACAACTTTGCTATTGTGAACAGTGCTGCAATGAACATGGCCGTGCTTGTGCTATCAAGGTGAATTTTTGATTTATGGGGGATTATTATCAAAAGTGGAATAGGAGGGTCATATGGCATTACAATCTTTAATATCTTTAAGAATCTCCGGACAGTTCACCAGAGTGGTTGTATAAGCCTGCATTCCCATCAGCAATGTAGGAGAGTTCCCTTCTCTCCACATCCCCTCCAGCACTTGGTGTTGTTTGTATTGTGCATTTTTGCCATCCTGACCGGGGTGAGATGTATCTTAGGGAGCTTTGGATTTGCATTTCCCTGATGGGAAGGATGTGGAGCATTTTTAAGATAATTTTTAGACATTTCAATTTCTTCCCTAGTAAGGTTTCTTTTTAAATTCCAAGGCCCATTTTTTATTGGGGCCATTTGTATTCTTGGTGTTTAGTTTTCTAAGTTCTTTGTGCATTCTGCATAATTAGAGCTCTATCAGATATGTGGTTAGTGAAGATTTTATCCCATTCTGTGGGTTGCCTTTGTGCATGAGTTACAATCTCTATCTGAACAGAAGCTCCTTAATTTCATAAGATCCCATCTGTTGAGTGTTGGTTGTATAGACTGTGCAATTGGATTTCCTACTAGGAACTGTTGGCCTAGTCAAATCACCTCGAGGGAGTTTCCAATACTTTCAACTAAGGTTTTTAGAGTCTCTGGCCTTATATTGAGGTCCTTGATCCATTTGGAATTAAGTCTTGTATATGATGACAAGTACAGGTCCAGTTTTAATCTTCATGCATGTGGACATCCAGTTTTGGAAGCACCATTTGTTGAAGATGCTATTCTTTTTTCCATTGGACTTTATGGGCCCCTATGTCAAAGATCAAATGGCTGTAATTGTGTGGGCTTATATGTGAGTCTTCAACTATTATCCATTGATCTGTGTGTCTATTTTGGAGCTAGTACCAAGTTGTTTTTATAATTATGGATTTGTAGTATAGACTAAGTTTTGGTATGGTGATACCTCCAGTGTTTTTGTTACTCAGGATTGTTTTTCTATCCTGGGTCTTTTGTGCCTCCATATGAATTTTGAGAATATTTGATCAACCTCTTTAAAGAATTGCTTTGAGATTTTGATTGGAATAGCAATGAATCTGTATATTGCCTTTGGTAGGATAGTCATTTTTATGATATTGATAATACCAATCCAGGAACATGGGAATTCTTTCCACCTTCTGGTGTATTATGCAATTTCTTTCTTTAGGGTTTTAAAGTTTTCATTGTAACGGTCTCTTACTTCCTTGGTTAGGTTTATTCCAAGGTATTTTGTATTTTTAGGGACTATAGTAAATGGGATTGTTTCTCTCAGAGATTTTTCACTTTTTTCATTCTGGGCATATAGGAAGGTCATTGATTTTTGTACGTTTATTTTGTACCCTGCCACCCTGCTGAACTCCTGTATTAGTTCCAGGAGCTTCCTGTTGGAGTTTTTAGGATCACTCAGGTATATGATCATGTCATCTACAAATAGAGATAACTTGACTTCTTCCTTGTCAATTTGAATCCCTTTTATCTCCCTTTCTTGTCTTATGACTTCAGCTGAGACTTCCAGTACAATATTGAATAGAAGTGGTGAGAGTGGACAGCCTTGTCTAGTTCCTGATCGAAGCAGGAATCCTTCAAGTTTTTCCCCACTGAGTATAATACTTGCTGTTGGCTTGTTGTATACAGCTTTTATTATATTGATAAAGCTTTCTTTCATTCCAACTGTCTCTAGGGTTTTGATCAAAAAAGGTTTTTGGATCTTGTCAAAAGCTTTTTCTGCATCTATCGAGAGTATCATGTCATCTTGAATTTTGGACTTGTTTATATGGTGAATTATGTTTATTGATTTGCGTATGTTGAATCAACCTTGTGTGCCTGGGATAAAGCCTATGTGATCCTCGTGAATGACCTTTTTGATGTGTTTTTGCATGCGATTTGCTAAGACTTATTGAGAATCTTTGCATCTGTGTTCATCAAAGAGTTGGCCTATAGTTTTCTTTTTTAAGTGTATCTTTATTAGGTTTGGGGATTAAGATGATATTAGCTTCATAGAAAGACTTTGGTAGTTTTCCTTCCTTTTCCATTTGATGAAACAGTTTAAGGAGTATTGGTGTTAATATCTCCTTAAATATCTGGTAGAATCTGTGCTGAATCCATCTGGTCCAGGACACTTTTTGGTGGGAAGATTTGAGATAACTTCATCAATTTCCTCATATGTTATAGCAATATTTAAATAATTCACAACTTTCTAATTCAATTTCGGTTAGCTGTGCTTTCTTAGGAATTCATCCATTTCTTTTGTGTTGTCAAATTTCACAGAGTATAAGTTTTTGAAATATGATGTTATAATTCTCTGGATTTCTTGGGTATCAGTAGTGATAACTCCATTTTCATTTCTAATTTTGTTAATTTGTGTTTTCTCTCTCTTGCCTTTGGTTAATTTAGCTAGGGGTGTGTCAATCTTATTGATTTTTTTTCAAAGAACCAGCTTTTTGACTGGTTGATTCTCTCTCATTTTCCTAATCTCAATTTCAGATATTTCTCCCCTTATTTTGTTAATCTCCTCCTTTTGCTGCTTTTGGGATCAGATTGCTCTAGTGTCTCCAATGCTTTAAGCTGCACTGTTGTTATTTATTTGTGATGTTTCCATTTTTTGATGTAGGCATTAAGAGCTATGAACTTACCTCTTAGGACAGCTTTCATTGTGTCCCAAAGATTTTGATAAGTTGTATTCTGATATCGTTCACTTTCAGAAAATCTTGAATTTCCTTTTTAATTTCTTTCTGAATCCAATTCTCAGCATCATAGTGTTGAGTTTCCAGGAGTTGTGTATTTTTCTTTGTTTTTTGTGTTGTGGATGTCAAGCTTTAGACCATGGTGTTCTGATAGGGTACAGACTAGAATTTCAATATTTCTGTATATATGGAGATTTGTTGTGGCCCAATATGTGATCTATTTTGCAGAAAGTTCCATGTGCTGCTGAAAAAATGTGTATTCTTTGGTGCATGAATGAAAGTTTGATAGAGATCTGTTGTGTCCATTTCAGTAAGGGTTTCATTAAGTTGCAATGTGTCTCTGTTAAGCTTTTGGCCTGTTGATCTATCCCATATTGAGAGGGTGGTATTGAAATCCTCAAGAAGTATAATTTGGGTGTTGATTTCTCGCTTCAGATGCTGTAGGGTTTGCTTAATGAATGTGGAGGTGCCCATATTGGGTGCATATATGTTCAGTATTGTGAACTCTTTCGGATTAATTGTAACTGTTTCTAAAATGTTGTATCCATCTATGTCTCTTATGATTTTTTTTTGGTTTGAAGTCCACTTTGATAACATAATGGTTACCTCAGCCTGTTTCCTGGTTCCATTAGCTTGCAGAATTTTAGACCAGCCATTTATTTTTAGGATGTGCCTATCTTTTGTGTGAGATAAGTCTCCTGCAGGCAGTAGATTGATGGGTTGTGGTTTTTAATCCAAGTTTGTAATCTGTGCTCTTGGTTGGTGAGTTAATTCCATTGACATTTAATGTTAAAATGGAGAAATTACTTTTAATTCTGGACATTTTTTGTGTTTAGTGGCTTTGTAAGTGTATTATTTGGCTTTTAGGTTTTGGTGTTATTGTACTTCCTTCTGTCCTCCTGAATATGCTTTATTTTCTTCAGTCTTGAGTATCATTTCTAGCATTTTTTGAAGGTCGGGTTTGCTAGACATGTATGCATTCAAGTTGTCTTTGTGCTGGAAAACTTTTATTGTCCCTCAATCATATGGATAACTTTGCTGGGTATATCAGCCTGGGTTGACATTTTTGCTCATTTAATAGTTGAAGTATGTCTCTCCAATCTCTTCTTCCTTTTACTGCTTCCATTGAGAAGTCATTTGTTATTTTAATAGATTTACCTTTAAAAGTGACTTTTTTTTTCCCTTGAAGCTCTCAGCACCTTTTCTTTGTCTTAAATGTGGAGTGTTTTGACTATTATTTGCTGTGGCGATTTTCTATTTTGGTCATATATCTTTGGGTGTGGAATGCCTCTTGTATTTGGATGGGCTTCTCATTCTTTAGTAGAGAAGTTTTCATTTATGATAATTTGAAAAATTCCTCAGGTGTTGTATTTTGGGATTCTTGTCTGGTATTCCATGAATGCACATGTTAGGCTTCTTCAAGGTATGCCATAATCTTGAATATTCCTCAAGTAGGCTTTAACAACCTCTTCCATTGAGCTGGTTAATACTCTGTGGCACTATCAATTCAGGGAGGCCCTAGCCCGGCTCCCGAATCCAGGAGGTCTGGCTACAGACAAGCCTGAGAAGAAACCATACAGGCAGTGGGATGGACAATCAAATGGCAGACAGATGAACAACCAATGGATTAATTCTTTCAGTGGGAGATTGGTCTTCTTGGGTGTTGTTTCTCATGATCTGCACTTTGACTTGAACAACCAATGGGAAGAAGGGATGAACAGCCAATGGGAAGTGGCCATCTCACCTGGAAACCTAGTACACAGCTAAATGATTGGTGGCTGCTCCTCCCTCCGCTGAGTAGAGGAATGGCTACACCTGATTGCACCCCAACCCTATGTAAGCCCAAACACTTCCTGAGTAACTTGAGTCTGTGGCCAACTCGTCGTCTTTGTGATGCTTCTCGCCTGACTCCCGGGTCTGGGTGGTGACCCCGTCACCGGCTCGCCCATTCACCTTGCAGCCTTGAGGCCCTGCCATTTCCCTTCTTCCTCCAGCTGGTCCGTGGGGGATTCGCAACAATACTCCCACTTTGTCTTCAAGATCTGAAAATCTATTTTCTACTTCATTAGTTCTGCTAGTGAGGCTCTCTGTTGAGTTCTGGGTTGAAGATAACTTGTCTTTTAGTACCATTTTAAAGTATGCTTGAGACTGTTTTAATCTGCTCTATGCCTATTTTTGTTTCTTGAATTGTTTTTCTCAACTCCTCCAAGTGTCTGTTTGTTCCTGTTCAAAGTGTTGCTGCATTGTTTAACTCCTTCCAGAATTACCCTTTCACAGTATTGATCATGGTAATGATCAAGCTTTGAAAGTCGTTATCTTGGGTCTGGTTTTCTGGCTATTTTCTGTGAATTTGTTCTGGTTGGAATCCATCATTATGGTTAATTCTTTCGGTGGGAGATTGGTCTTCTTGGGTGTTGTTTCTCATGGATCTGCACTTTGACTTAGACATTGTTGTTTTGTCTCTTAAGACCTTTCAGTTTCTGTGTGTTTTTGACTGAACTGATTTATTTGGTATTACTACTCTCAGCCAGTTATTACTAGTGTTTGCCTTGGAATTGGGTATTTTTGTCTGTTTAGTATTATTTCTAGATGAGTCTATTAGGCTGTTAGTACATCAGTTAAGTCAGGTTAAGTAGACAGAGGGTGAATATTAGTATGGTAGTGCAATTTTATGATTTAGTACCTTGGTGATATGTAAGGGTGAGTGGTATAATCCCTGGAGTTGTATATATTTTTGAGGTGGCTGTATGGAAAAGTTAATTTACAGTGATTAATACTAGAAAGGAGCCCTTTTCACCCCACCCGCGCTCCGCCGGTTGGGACGCGCAAGCGCAATCCAGCCGGGCCTCACCGCGCACTCTAGGACCCCCAGGTCAGCCCACAGGGACCCGGCTCTGACTCCCACCATCCAGCCGGAGCCGCGCGGGGGCCGAGGGACGAGGAAGACCTCCCCCGGCCCCGCCCCGCCCAGCTGCCCTCGGGTTAAATAGCTCCACGCTGACCCGCCCATCCTCCCTTTTCACCCCACCCCGCTCCCCGGTCCGGACACGCGCGAGGTCCACCCGGGCCTCACCCCGCGCCCTAGGTAAGTCCCCGTTCGGGCCCCGCCCACCAGTACCCCCCAGGCCAAATAATTCAGTTTAGTGAAATTGAGAGATCTTAAGAGTTAAAATGACAATGCCAAAGTCAAAGTGCAAATCCATGAGAAGCAACACTCAAGTAAACAAATTTCCCACTGAAGAAATTAATCCCATAATGTTAGACTCCAACAAGAACAAACCCGCGGAAAAAGGCCAAGAAAGCCTGACCCAGGATAACGACTTTCAAAATATGATCATTACCATGTTCAATACTATGAAAGAGGAAATCCGGGAGGAATTACATAATCGAATCAATCGCTTTGAAGAGGAACACAACAGACATCTGGAGGAGTTGAGAAAAACAGTGCAAGAAACAAAAATGGCATAGAGCAGTTAAAACAAACTCAAGCAGAGTTTAAAACTGAGCTAAAAGACAAGTTATCTTCAACCCAGAACGCCACAGAGAGTCTTATCAACAGAACTAATGAAGCAGAAAACAGAATTTCAGACCTTGAAGATAAAGTGGGAGTACTAACCAGCTCAATGGAAGAGGTTGTTAAAGCCAAAAAGATACTTGAGAGAAATATCCAAGAGATATGGGACACCCTGAAGAAGCCTAACATGCGTATTCATGGAATACCAGAGCAAGAATCTCAAAATACCACCCCTGAGGAAATTTTTCAAACGATCATCAAGGAAAACTTTCCTCATCTAAAAAAGAGAGGCCCATTCATATACAAGAGGCATTCCGCACCCCAAACAGATACGACCAAATAGAAGCACACCGCGGCAAATAATAGTTAAAACACTCCACATTCAAGATAAAGAACTGGTGCTGAGAGCTTCAAGGGAGAAAAAACAAGTCACTTTTAAAGGCAAACCTATTAAAATAACAAATGACTTCTCAGTCGAAACAGTAAAAGCAAGAAGAGCTTGGAGAGACATACTTCAAGTATTGAATGAGCAAAAATGTCAACCCAGGCTGATTTACCCTGCAAAACTATCAGTCATGATCGAGGGAGAAAGAAAAATTTTCCAGCACAAAGACAACTTTAAGGGATACATGGCCACCAAACCAGGCCTTCAAAAACTGCTAGAAATGATACTCAAGCGTGAAGAAAAAAACAGGCATATCCAGGAGAACAGAAGGCAAATATAACACCATTAAAAGCGAAGCAAATACTTATAAAAGCTACTAAACATAATAAATGTCTGGAATTAACAATAGTTTCTCCATTATAACACTAAATGTTAATGGACTTAATTCACCGATCAAGAGACACAGATTACAAACTTGGATTAAAAATCACAATCCATCAATCTGTTGCCTGCAGGAAACCCATCTCACCACAAAAGATAGGCACGCTCTAAAAATAAAAGGCTGGTCAACAATTCTACAAGCAAATGGAAGCAGAAAACAGGCAGGGGTAGCCATTATGCTATCAGACAAAGTGGATTTCAAAACACGGATGGATACTACATTTTAGTCACAGGTACAATTCACCAGGAAGACTTCACAATACTGAACATATATGCACCCAATACGGGCCCCTCCACATTCATTAAGAAAACCCTACAGCGTCTAAAGCAAGAAATCAACCCCCAAACGATAATTCTTGGGGACTTCAACACCGCCCTCTCACATGGGATAGATCAACAGGTCAAAAGCTTAACAGAGACACTTTGGAACTTAATCAAACCCTGAAAGAAATGGACCTACAGATCTCTATCGAACTTTTCACCCACACCAAAGAATACACATTTTTCTCAGCAGCACACGGAACTTTCTCCAAAATAGATCACATATTGGGCCACAAAATGAATCTACACATACAAGAAAGTTGAAATTCTAACCTGTGCCCTATCAGACCACCACGGCCTAAAGCTGGACATCCACAACACATCAAACAAGAGAAAATACACTAACTCCTGGAAACTTAACACTATGATGCTGAATGAGAACTGGATTCAGGAAGAAATTAAAAAGGAAATTCAAGATTTCCTGAAAGTGAATGATAACGAAAATACAACTTACCAAAATCTCTGGGACACAATGAAAGCTGTTCTAAGAGGTAAGTTCATAGCTCTTAATGCCCACGTCAAAAAAATGGAAACATCAGAAATAAACAACTTAACAATGCAGCTTAAAGCTTTAGAGAAACTAGAGCAATCTGATCCCAAAAGCAGTAGAAGAGAGAGATTAGCAAAATAAGGGGAGAAATATCTGAAATCGAGACTAAGAAAACGATAGAAAAAATCAACCAATCAAAAAGCTGGTTCTTTGAAAAAATCAACAAGATTGATACACCCCTAGCTAAACTAACCAAAAGCAAGAGAGAGAAAACCCAAATTAACAAAATTAGAAATGAACATGGAGTTATCACTACTGATACCCAAGAAATCCAGAGAATTATAACATCATATTTCAAAAACTTATACTCTGTGAAGTTTGACAACACAAAAGAGATGGATGAATTTCTAAGTAAACACAACTTACCTAAATTGAATCAGGAAGTTGTGAATTATTTAAATAGTCCTATAACATATAAGGAAATTGAGGAAGTAATCTCGAATCTTCCCACCAAAAAATGTCCTGGACCAGATGGATTCAGCACAGAGTTCTACCAGACATTTAAGGAGTTAATAACACCAATACTCCTTAAACTGTTCCATCAAATAGCAAAGGAAGGAACACTACCAAATTCCTTCTATGAAGCTAATATCGTTTTAATCCCAAAACCTAATAAAGATTCACTTAAAAAAGAAAACTATAGGCCGATCTCCTGATGAACACAGACGCAAAGATTCTCAACAAAGTCTTAGCAAATCGGATTCAAAAACATATTAAAAAGATCATTCATGGGGACCAAGTAGGCTTCATCCCCGGCACACAAGGTTGGTTCAACATACGCAAATCAATAAATGTAATTCATCATGTAAACCAGTCCAAAGTCCAAGACCACATGATACTCTCGATAGATGCAGAAAAAGCTTTTGACAAGATCCAACAGCCTTTTATGATCAAAACGCTAGAGACAGTAGGAATGGAAGGAACCTTTATCAATATAATAAAAGCTGTATACAACAAGCCCACAGCAAGGATTATGCTCAATGGGGAACAATTGGAAGCATTCCCACTTCGATCAGGAACTAGACAAGGCTGTCCACTCTCACCACTTCTATTCAATATTGTACTTGAAGTCTTAGCTGAAGCCATAAGACAAGAAAGGGACATAAGAGGGATTCAAATCGGCAAGGAAGAAGTCAAGCTATCCCTATTTGCAGATGACATGATCTTATACCTGAGGATCCCAAAAACTCCACCAGGAAGCTCCTGGAACTAATTGAGAAGTTCAGCAGGGTGGCAGGATACAAAATAAATGTGCAAAAATCAGAGGCCTTCCTATATGCCCAGAATGAAAGAAGTGAAAAAGCCTTGAGAGAAACCATCCATTTACTATAGCCCCTAAAAAAATGAAATACCTTGGTATAAACCTAACTAAGGAGGTAAAAGACCTTTACAATGAAAACTTTAAAACCCTAAAGAAAGAAATTGCAGAAGACACCAGAAGGTGGAAAGACCTCCCTTGTTCCTGGATTGGCAGAATCAACATTAAAAATGACCATCCTACCAAAGGCAATATACAGATTCAATGCTATACCAATCAAAATCCCAAAGCAATTCTTCAAAGAAGTTGACCAAACAATCTCAAAGTTCATATGGAGGCACAAAAGACCCAGGATAGCAAAAACAATCCTGAGTAACAAAAACACAGCTGGAGGTATTACCATACCAAACCTAAGTCTATACTACAAATCCATAGTTATAAAGACAGCCTGGTACTGGCTCCAAAATAGACACACAGATCAATGGATAAGGATTGAAGACCCAGATATAAGCCCACAAAGTTACAGCCATTTGGTCTTTGACAAAGGGGCCCAAAGAATCCAATGGAAAAAGAACAGCATCTTCAACAAATGGTGCTGGCAAAACTGGATCTCCACATGCAGAAGATTAAAGCTGGACCCGTACTTGTCACCATGTACAAGACTTAATTCCAAATGGATCAAGGACCTTGATATCAGGCCAGAGACTTTAAAAACCATAGTTGAAAGGATAGGGAACTCCCTCGAGCTGATTGGGCTAGGCCAACACTTCCTAAACAGACATCCAATGGCACAGTCACTGCTACCAACTCTCAACAGTTGGGATCTTGTGAAATTAAAGAGCTTCTGTTCAGATAAAGAGATTGTCACACGAGCTCAAAGGCAACCCACAGAATGGGAGAAAATCTTCACTAACCACATATCTGACAGAGCTCTACTGTCCAGAGTGCACAAAGAACTTAGAAAATAAACTCCAAGGAAAACACTGGCCCAATTAAAAAATGGGCCCTGGAACTTCAAAGAAACTTTACCAGGGATGAAATTAAAATGTCTAACAATTATCTTAAAAAATGCTCCACTTCCTTCGCCATCAGGGAAATGCAAATCAAAACTTCCCTGAGATATCATCTCACCCCGGTCAGGATGGCAAAAATCCACAATACAAACAACGACAAATGCTGGAGAGGATGTGGAGAGAGGGGAACTCTCCTACATTGTTGGTGGGAATGCAGGCTCATACAGCCACTCTGGCGAGCCGTCTGGAGATTCTTAAAGAAATTAAAGATTGAAATGCCATATGACCCTGCTATCCACTTTTGGGAATAACCCCCCATGCAGCAGAGGTTCGCCTCGATAGCACAAGCTCGACCATGTTCATAGCAGCACTGTTTACAATAGCAAAGTCATGGAATCAACCTAAATGTCCAACAGTTGACGAGTGGATAAGGAAACTGTGGTACATCTATACAATGGAGTACTACTCAGCCATCAAAAATGATGAATTACTGGAATTTGCTGGGAAATGGATGTCATTAGAAAGAATTATATTAAGTGAAGTATCCCAAACCCAGAAAATTAAGCGCCGTATGTACTCCCTAATAGGTGGCTCCTAGTACCAAACTCACCCAGCCCACATTGAGACACTCAAAAGTAAACCTATGTAACACAGTAATTGCAAGGATTATGAACAAGAGAGATGGGTTAGGAGGGCCACACCAGAAACAAGGAGAGAGGAGACCATGTTACAGCAGAGAAAATAGGCCTCCATCAAGGTCTGCAAGGGGTGACATACAGTGCCCAGCAGAATGGAGTGAAGGGAATTGCAGGAGCAGCAAAACTGCAAAAGAAAATCAACAAACCACAATCCAGAACTTCAGAGACTCTATATCAATCACATAGAACTAGGACAGCCTAATCTCTCCCCATCCTGGAGCTCAGGGACATTTGCGGAAGAGGGGGCGGTAAGATTGTAAGAGCAAAGGATGGGAGGAGCAACGATTTGCAAGATTCTCAACAATAGTTGGGGCCAAAGCAATCATAATGGGACTTTGCATGCCCTGCGCAATGTCCAGTGCACTGTTGCCCTCATAAAGTCTAGCATCTGTTAAGGGCACCGAGACCCCTGGAGGCAAGGGATTGACAGCCATAGTAGTGATCTTATGCTTAAGGGGAACAAGAAAAGGGCTTATGGAAATGCCACTGGCTCCTTATATGTCATCGGAGAGGAGGACCCAGTGGAGAGTTAGGCATACACAATAAAGGACTCTCTGGGAATTGGGGGGAGGCACTGGGGGAAGGCGAGGGGGAGGAGGGGGAGGGAGGGAACTGGTAAAAAATTTTAAAATGTATAATTAAATTTTTAATAAAAAAAGATACATTTTAAGTCTAAGACAACAATGGTTCTTAATGTAACTGAAAGAAAAATACTTGACATGTTTTCAGACTCTGCAAATAAACTCTCAGATATCATTAAAAAAAAACAAAACAAAACAAAAAAAAACAAAAAAATACTAGAAAGGAGCAATATGATTTAAAAGGTTTACTTATCT